>CM055272.1:52583409-52620394 GCA_029237695.1 Conchocele bisecta | reverse complement strand
TGGTTTCCAAGAAAACAGGTGCGCAATTACGGGTGTTCTCTTCACGGTATATTATTTGTAAGGAGTTTTCACAGCGAAACCCGTGCAAATAATGTGCTAGAGTGTATTAAAGTCCGATTCCACTACGAAATTGTATTTAGATCTTTAGGGGACTTGTGACGTTAGCGATATATATATACATGCATATATATATATGGCTGTGACTGGAGAAATAATTTTATGGGTTTTCCGACAACTGTAGATCCTGACCAGACTGTGCTGATCAGGATCTGGACTGTTTGCCCTTTCATCAATGATGCGCCCTTCATGCTTCTAACAAGCAATATAGGTCATTGTCATACCGCAGATAAGTTTCTCGGCTTTTGATTGGCTAGCTTGCCTGGTCATATATATTGTATGACATGCCAAGGCCGTCGGACATACAGGAATTACGATTCACCTCTGGCGCCTCGCGTCCAATGAAGACACATTTTGCAAGCGTCTACCGATTGCGAATTGTATTCCTCACTAAACATAATAAAACCCCGAATTGATCAATAAAAGTAACAAATTGTACACTCAGAACCAGTCTGTATTGTTTATTTTTCCATAAATATTCTTCGCTCATCAAAATATGAGCGAAAAATGCCACAAACTGTCCCGTTTAGTGTTTTCAAATCTCAACACAATTGGCTTCGTGACACGACTATATTTAGGTCATAAACTATGGGTTCCACGCACGAAACGCGGCGTAGCAATGACAGCGAATATTTGGGAACCAGTCGCATTCTTCTAGAGGCGCCAAAGGGAGAGCAGATCGATAGAGCAGTGGAATATAAATTAAATTACATGATATAAAAAAAATTTCATAAAGTCGTTTTCGATGGATTTCTTACTCCATATTTAGTTTGTTTTCGTTTAATAAAAAAACCAAATGTTCATTTACGGCTTTTATATTAAGACTGACGGTAGAAAATCGAACCTCGGATTATTTTTCTTCTTGAAAAAACGCAAAGATCAAAAGAACAGATATGTTTATACGGCCAAATAACGGATCTGTTGTATGACAAATACGTTATTGTGATTCTACACAGGCTATATGGTGTAATATTGCCCGTCTGAAGGCATGTTCACCCTCGGCTATCGCCTAACTTATATTATTAGACGACATGAGCGTGATATTTCTCCACTCACAGCCACATATGAGACACGCCGTGTGATTTTGTGCCATCGGACATCTGCGTAACTTCATTAAATACATTTACAAAAGTAATTCCGCATGTACTCTGAAAATTGTGTTAACTTTTGACGCCATTTACCGAAAACATTGTAAAAATTTTGTAACGTATTTCATGAAATTACGCAGATGTCCGAAGGTACAAAATCGCATTGCGTGTCTCATATGTTTTACATGTACACGGTAGCTAAGACCGCATGTTAATCAATCTGTTTAACACATGTAACAAACCAACAGGGCTCCCAGTGGCGAGTTTATGCCAGGGGTCATTTGACTCCTCTATCTGCATTTTTTGGAGTCATTTGGTCAAATATATGAGTCAGACATCATTGACGTTATATAATCGACCCAGTAGACGTCAAATTTTATCAACAACCTTTCATTTCCACAATTTCAAATGATCAAACAAAAATGATTTGAAATGAGTTCAGACATTCAGCTTACAATTAATTAAAAAACAATAAAAAAGATAATAATATTGTCGAACCTAATGGCTATTGCGATGTTTAAAGTGAACGACTGAGAGTCAAAATGACTCCTTATCAGTTGAGTTTAGGAGTGAATTCTTAAACATTCTGAGTAACTGCATGCACGACTTCATTGTGAGCTCTGACCAAACGGAAATATGTTTATTATGTTTTGTTTTATTGAACTCTTTTAAGCCATATGACACATGAAGCAGTACAAAATACATTTTCAACAAGTACATGTGACAAAGATAGCAGACATAATAGACAAAAACGATAATCGTACAACCTGTATATATGGACATCCGGCTGACTGTATGTACACGTAGTTGTGTGGCATAACGGACCATACTATGCTCCGGTCATTCTGCGCAGCCGCGTAGTCTGATCAGGGAATATGATGTTCGTCAGTCATTACATGCGTTACCTGCGACACTAAAGTATGTATGTTGATATAGATCTGTGTTATATATATAAACAATATTGTAAACGTGGCGATATATGCGAATAGCTATTTGTCCGCCGGCGTCTCATATGTAACAATAGTGTATAGCAATTATACATACTGTACTATTAATAACACACATATATACCCCCACTGCATGATTAGTACTAACAGTTTGACAGAATTAAATTCAGAACACAATAATATCAAAGTAAAATGGTAAAAGTGATTGTGATTTACGTCTCAGCAACGGCTAATGTCATAAAATGACGGGACCACAATTTAAAGCATGGTCCGACAGACCCGTGCTAAGGAAGTATTCTATTATAGTGTATGAAAGATATTTTCAAACTCTATAGCGGGCTTTAAACTTACAACCTTCTATGTTGTACATAGTTACGCTATTTCTGGTTTTAACAAAATATAACAAATATAATATAAATATAGTAGTTTGGGAGAAGGTCGTGATGTTAATGGATATAGGCTGTCGTTCCTTATCTTAAAGGCTTTGAATATACATGTATATATAAACTAGCCTGCGTACTGTTTCGGAGTTTTCAGACTTTACCGATTCTGTAAATGTTATCATGTTTGGTCGTTTCCAATAGTATTTATGTATACATGTCTTTCTTACAGCAGTGTACATGGGACATTCCAAAACAAAATGATATTCATCTTCTAGTTTGTTACATACAGAGCATTTTCTGTTTTCAATTTGTATTCCGCTCCATCTGTCTGACTCAATTTCCAACCAGGTGGGAAGAAACTTTGAGTCGGGCAAATGCAGTCCTAAACTTCGTAACTGTTAGATAATATTATCTCTTAGATAATATTGTAATTTGAATTCACATACAGTTTTATAAGAGTGCTCTACTAGAGTTGTTAATACGAGACTGCCATTGTAAACTCAAATATTGCAAAATGATTTGTTTTTGTTGTGTACATACCAGTCCTTGACACGGCTGTCATGATTAATTTACTGTTTGTACTCAATTCAATGCAATTCAGTATGTGTATTACGAATATTTAATAAAAAATAATCTCCAAGTCTTGTATTCATTTGGCCCCAATAGTATAAATCCCAGTAACATTAAAGGTACATGTCCACTCAGTATGCACAAAATGTTCGTTATAGAAAGTAAATAAGTGAAGAAGTGTGTCACTATTCCACCAGTTCTAAAAAGTATGAGTATCCTCTATACAGATATAATCATTTAGAAATATTTAGTTTACTGATAGTGACTCGGGGTGGTATCAGGCCAGTTTCATATCCTTAAATGTTAACGGACATTACTCGTAACTTTTAGAACTGGCGGAATAGTGACACAATTATACACTTAATTTAATTCCTACAAAGAACATGTTGTGCTTACTGACTGTGGGCATGTACCATTAACCGATAAGACCTGAATTTAAAGGCGTGTCGGGATTGTCTCACTTTATGGATTCATCACTAATATGAGGCTGTGATGGAAGAAATGGGGGTTATAGGTTTTGCGACCAGTGTAGATCCAGATCAGCCAGTGCATCCGCACAGTCTGATCAGGAGTTGCACTGTTCGCCAGTCTGATTTGGGCCTGAATCCCGTTTTCAAGTATGGTGGTCAATTGAAGTCAGAAATGCACGAAAATAGAAAAATCGACAACCCCCTACAAGAAAGTGCTATGGCGGCTGGTCAAACAAGTCAAGTTGCCCAATGTAGACACATACTGAATTCTAGGACTATGTCCCGAGTATCCGTCGGTACCGTCGGATTTGGGCCTGAATCCCGTTTTCAAGTATGGTGGGCAATTGAAGTCAGAAATGCACGAAAATAGAAAAATCGACCACCACCCTCTACAACAAAGTGCTATGGTGGCTGGTGAAACAAGTCAAGTTGCCCAATGTAGACACATTGTAAGACTATGTCCCGAGTATCAGTCAGCACCGTCGGATTTGGGCCTGAGTACCGTTTTCAAGTATGGTGGTCAATTGAAGTCAGAAATGCACGAAAATAGAAAAATCGACCACCCCCTACAATAAAGTGCTATGGTGGCTGGTCAAACAAGTTTAGTTGCCCAATGTCGACACATACTGAATTGTAGGATTATGTTCTGAGTATCAGTCGGTACCGTCGGTACCGTCGGATTTGGGCCTGAATCCCGTTTTCAAGTATGGTGGTCAATTGAAGTCAGAAATGTACGAACATTGAAAAATCGACCACCCCACCCCCTACAACAAAGTTATATGGCGGCTGGTCAAACAAGTCAAGTTTCCCAATGTAGACACATACTGAATTCTAGAACTATGTCCCGAGTATCCGTCGGTACCGTCGGATTTGGGCCTGAGTACCGTTTTCAAGCATGGTGGTCAATTGAAGTCAGAAATGCACGAAAATAGAAAAATCGACCACCCTCTACAACAAAGTGCTATGGCGGCTGGTGAAACAAGTCAAGTTGCCCAATGTAGACACGTTGTAAGACTATGTCCCGAGTATCAGTCGGCACCGTCGGATTTGGGCCTGAGTACCGTTTTCAAGAATGGTGGTCAATTGAAGTCAGAAATGTACGAACATTGAAAAATCGACCACCCCCTACAACAAAGTTCTATGGCGGCTGGTCAAACAAGTCAAGTTTCCCAATGTAGACACATACTGAATTGTAGGACTATATCCCGAGTATCCGTCGGCACCGTCGGATTTGGGCATGAATCAAGTTTTCAAGTATGGTGATTACTGATCAATTGATGTCAGACATGCACGAAAATAGAAAAATAGACCACCCCCTACAACAAAGTGCTATGGCGGCTGGTCAAACAAGTCTAGTTTCCCAAAGTAGACACATACATAATTGTAGGACTATGTCCCGAGTATCCGTCGGCACCTTCGGATTTGGACCTGAATCCCGTTTTCAAGTATGGTGGTCATTTGAAGTCAGAAATGCACGAACACAGAAAAATCGACAACCCCCTAAAGTGCTGTGGAGATTGATCAAACAAGTCAAGTTGCCCAATGTAGACACATACTGAATTGTAGCACTATGTCCCGAGTATCCGTCGGCACGGTCGGATTTGGGCCTGAATCCCGTTTTCAAGTATGGTGGTCAATTTAAGTCAGAAATGCACGAACATAGAAAATTCGGCCACCCCCTACAATAAAGTGCTATGGCGGCTGGTCAAACAAGTCAAGTTGCCCAATGTATATACATATTGAATTGTAGGACTATGTCCCGAGTATCCGTCGGCAGCGTCTGATTTGGGCCTGAATCCCGTTTTCAAGTATGGTGGTCAAATGAAATCAGAAATGCACGAAAATTCAAAAATCGTCAACCCCCTACAACAAAGTGCTATGGCGGCTGGTCAAACAAGTCAAGTTGCCCAATATAGACACATATTATGTTGTAGGACTACCAGTTGTATGTGCACCCTGAAGGAGTGCACAATGCGAAAGCGAGAAATCCGAAACTCAAATGAAATGTCATGCAAAGCATGAACTGTATGTGGTGAAATCAATGAGTTGAATCTAATATGTTGGAGTAACAAGCTTTAGTGGAAAATATTTGAAATATTCAAAACAGCAGATGACAAAGGGTGTATTACTGCCAACATATCTGCTGGACATCAAAGGGAATAGCGGTCAATAGCATACATACCGGTATTAACCCTTTTAACATGTTTAACACCACAGACACAGGTTGTCAATTTTTTTCAGGCAAACATAAGTGAAAACTAACAAATATTGTTTTAAATATTAGCTATGCTTACAGTATTGATTTAAAACACACTTTGTGCATAACAATGACTAACTAGTTAAATATACTTTCTGCATAAAAAATATTGAAGTAACAATTTATTTCTTTATTTTTTTTAAATGAATGAAAAACATTACGACCACATCAGCAATATCCTACAATATGTTTACCAGTAGTATTGAAAATAACAACGCTTGTTTAATCAGAATGGGCCCCACTGGGACTCGAACCCAGGTCGCTAGTATGAATACCAGTATGCTAGCCGCTGCACTACAAGGCCTGACCAAACCGATAAACACAACATTATTAAATGCAATACTATGTTAAATTGTATAAAGCTTCTGTACATGTATAACACGGGTCTCTCGTGGATCCAAAAACATATTAAAAAAGAAGTAACGCGATGTTTGTGACAGTCATCAAAGTACAACTACCACGCATGTCATACCGGGTTTAGAAGGTTCTTGAACCAGTGCCCACATTTAAATATAAGATAACAACCGCTTTGTGTCACCAAGTAATGTCAATGTTATGAGACATATATCCGTGTTAACACATAATTGTCGCTAATAAATGGTTGCGTGTTCGGTCGCCTTTTCTCTATTTTACTCGACAGGTGTAATATTTAGCATTCTATAAATAGACTGGTGTTTGTGTGCAATCTGAAACAATTTGGTGGAGCGCCGTGGCGTAATGGTTAGTGTGTCGGACTACTGATCCAAGAGTCGTGGGTTCGAGCCTGACTAGCGGCGTGCGTTGTGTCCTTCAGCAAGACACTTTATCCACACTGCTCCAGTTCACCCAGCTGTAAATGGGTACCGATAATTCGCAGTTGCTCTGTAAATACGAATTACCGGCTTCTCTCAAAAAGTCTCTACCTCCGTTCATTCTCCCATTCTTGGGAGACGGCATGCAAGGTCCTAGAGCCAGTGCCGCCGTTAAATATAAGCATAAAAAAAAAAAAACAATACATTCAGCATTATCTGAGTATGAGATCACGTGGTCTATTGTTTACACTGCAACCCACGATAATCATGAAGTCTCGCGTATATCGTAAACTTTCATTCACCAATATGACTTGCAGTGTAAACAATAGATCACGTGACCCCACATCCTGAGATTATGCACGTATCAACAGCTAATCGTCCGCATGAATAGGCAGGACACGTGACCATTATTTATTATCAATTAATCCTTTTAAGCGCCTGTTGATCGCGAGCAGTATACATTGTAATAAGCGTCTGTCTATCGCGAGCACTATACAACTTAATAAGCATGATTTTATGAATAATTCCTTTAACTTCTGTTCAAATGACATGATTGTATACAGCCTTATAGGTCCGTTGCTAATGGAATTCCCGCATTAGTTGGTAACCGAAATGCGGATGATACCAGTACCCGTGCATGTCCCGAAATTTTATAATGCTATCGGATTCGATAGCGATTTGAAATCTTGGACCCCGACCATCGCGTTATAATGGAGCTGCAGTGTAATACACGATTTATGCAGATTTCCTTTGAGTTGCTGAGCCACTTAAACCGGAATTTGCCAAAAAGACCGAAAGAGCCTATCTATCGGAATGTTATCTATCGCTGGCTTGACTCCGGTATTTCACACTCGCCGAAAACAAAGTTGCTAAATTAATGCATTTAAAGCACGTAATGTATAAATTTAGCATCAACACTTTACCCTATATAGTTTATATAAATACTTTAATATAAAATACATAAGTGTCACAGGGTGAGAAACATGTGCAAGTATCCGGGGCTCGAACTCGGGACCTCTGGTTTATCGTACCATCGCTCCAACCGACCGAGCTAGCCGGGCACGAATACACACTTCCTCCCCAGAGTGAGTTACGTACCGGGACATAAGCAATTATGCATGCGGTCTGCACGTGTCTTTAACCCTTCACATTCTGAACATTTTCCAAATATTTCCCTCTTATTTTTCCCATTGAAAGTATATGTTGTGTCCACTCATTTCAACCGTCTCAACGAGACGGTTCAAATGGTGGATTCCACTGAGAAGTTTAATAATTTTTGTCCGGCTATTGGTACAGTCCGACTACTGGTTACTGTCAATGATATGACGACAATTTTGCAGATATTTTTTTACAACTTTCCGTCTAGAACACACTTTGTTTTCAAGAAAAAAGAGAATCCGAAAGATCTACCAAAACAAATACATACAATGAGCAACAAAGTTAACTGACACACAACAAAACTATTTACAAGTCGCATCCCTGCGTTATCTTTGTCAGCACTCGGTGGTTTCAGATTACGAAGGTCAACGAAGTGGGTGGGGTAACAAAAGTCGAACACTTTACTGCAATTCTCGGGACCTGCGCATGAACCAGTACTTGTACAATGTTCCTGGAGATGATATGGCTATAGTATGATCATTTTAGCGTTTTGTGAGACTAGTAATGTCTTGGGATGTACCGATTTAAACAGTTTTAACACCTACCGATCGAAGAACAAAACGCCGAATCTTTCCAAATTGGGAATTTTTTACCTGTAAAAAATGTTAATTTAACGAGAACCGAAAGATGCACTTTGTCAAAATCTTTGTTGGTCGCCATTTTACTTCCGGTTGTTTGGTTACGTATAATTCTCATTTTTCTTTTTTGCGAAAAGTAGTTTTTATCCCAAAAAAGATAGGGAGTTATTTAGTTGTTCCGCTGTGTATTTATGCAATTATAGGTAGGTGATAATTCAGTCTTTTGAGTTTTGTTATTTGTTATTCCGTTTCCGTTTGTTACTGCCTTTTGATTGGTTGTCGTCACGTTGGTTATTTTATTGCCGGGATTATGTGTTTCCGTCTTCACAGGTGGTTCAGCTGTTTTGTCAAGCACATCGAAAATTTTGTTCATATTTGTTTTAGTGTTTAAATTCTGACTGCATACACATGCCCAGCCTGTGGTGGTGTTTTGTTATCGCAGTTATCAACGTTCTATTGTGGACGAGTCCTACGAGGAATTCGGACGGACAGAGGGAGCGTTGGATTGGGGGGCGGGGGCGAAATCGTTGGGAAGGAAGCAAGGATGGAAGATAGGCCGAGGCGGGCGGCATCTCAGAAAGTTTCTGACTATAAGAAGTATGGAGAGGAAGGACGTACGGAATCAGATGCGATAAGTGGCAGTGAGAATGGAGCGAGGACGAATGAAATGAGGAGCGGAATGTTATGGGGCCGAAATGAAGGAGGCGCGAAGTCGATACGGTGGAATGAATGATGGGAACCAGTCGGAGCCAGAACATATCCGGAACAGGAGTAAGAATGAAAGCGAGGCTCGCATCGAGGAAACGCCGGATTCGGATGACGACGAGGAACTTTTTCAATTAAAGTCTCAAATTGCGGCGGTGGAGAGAGCGAAAAAGGAAGTAAGGAAGAACCAGGAGAAGGAGCGACTGAAGGCGAAGTTAGAGAGATCAACTAAGGAGCTTGGCAAGTTGAAGAGAGAAGGTAAATCTGACATTGCATTTGACAAACTTTCGTCACTTTCAAAACAATTGTGTGGGACCGATAGTGTTAAACACGTTAAATGCGAGAAAACAGAATTGTCTTCATCATCAAAGGAGCTGAGTAAACATGTGTCTGAGATAACATTGCAGGATTTAAGGGATGACACTAAGTTGCGCAAATCTGTGAAAAAAACATTTGTCTAATATGGGTTTAGATTCGTCTGGGGATTCGTCTGGGGATTCATCCGATACGTCTTCGGACTCATCGGATACCGACAGTAGTGACGATTCGACCTCTTCGGGGGCATGCAGTTCCAAAAAATCGAAAAAATCAAAGAATTCAAAAAAGCGAAGGAAATCAAAAAAATCTGGGATTAAGTCATGGGCTTCAGATAGAGTTAAATATCCTCAAAAATGGCCACATTCGCATCTTCAGCTAGAATATGTCAATCGATCAGTAAATTTTGAGAATTTGGACTTGCGATTGCTGGTGGCCGGGGAATTGGAAATTGTCTCGGGGGAGCAAATCAGTAAAAGCGAATGAAAGGGGAGAATCGCACTACTGAAAAAGATGATGTATTATGCCAGTACTTATACATTTGAAGGTATAAAGAGTTTTTATGCGTCGTGGTTGCGACAAATTGAGCTCGGTTTGAAAAGTTGGGATGATGATTCCCAACAAATTGAGCATGCGATTCTATCGAAACATATTTTGAGGAATGATTCTCATTAAGGAGGAAACCAGTGTGGCAGAATACAGCTAGTGAACTGAGGAAGGAATCAAGCGAGTCTGAGCTCGTCTGGTTCTTTTCTTGGTTCAATAGAAACAAATGCGCCAAGTCAGGTGATCACTGGGATGTCGTGCGTGGCAGATATCGTAATTGTCAGCACATTTGTGCAGAGTGCTGGCAAAAAGATCGAAAGAAACTGAAACATCCTGAATGTTCAAAGGAATGTCCGCATGTCACGGCATGACATCACGGTGATCATCTAGCGAATTTGATAGAAAGGAATGAGCAGTTGACAAAATTGTTTTTGCCAGAATTTGTGGACATTGATAAAAAAGCGAATGAAAATATTAATTTATCACAAGTGGGGGATTCCGATAAATTTCCGAAAAATGTTCAAGTTAATAATGTTTCACAAGCAGTGGATTCTATCAAATGTTCTACGAATGTTGGTCAATGTGGTCAAGTTAACAATGAACTGATACATAACTTGGGGTCAGTTCATAGAGAGTGTAATTTGTGTAACATGATCACCGAAACGGACATAAGTAGAACACAGTTTTTGGTGTCTCCGTATGATAAAATAATAAATTCGGGCCGATATAATTTTGAGAGCTGTAGAATTCCAGTCAATAATCATGTGAATTTGCCATTTTTGAGGCACATGTTGAAGAATTATAAAGATGATAAAATTTGTGATCATTTAGAGTTTGGATTTCCGTTAGGTTGCATTGAAGAACCCTGCCAGAGCTCAAAATTAAGTTTTAGTAGGAATCATAAAGGTGCAAGGGAATTTCCGGAACAAATTAATAAATATTTTGTTAAAGAAATTGAGCATAAAACAGTTTTGGGTCCGTTTAGGCAAAATCCTTTCAATACACCAATGATTTTATCACCTTTGAATTCGGTGCCGAAAAAAAGATACCCATGAAATGACGTATCATTTTGGATCTAAGTTTTCCAAAGAATAAAGCAGTGAATGATGTAATAGACAAGGACTTTTAATTTGGGCGACAGGGTCTCTTTAATATATCCGAAGGTGGATGATTGGTGCAACTCGTTAAGATAAATGGACGCGGTTGCCATCTCTGGAAAAAAGATTTAAGGCGCGCCTACCGCCAAGTAATATTAGACCCCTCTGAGTATCATAGGGTAGGTTATAAATACAAAGGACATATAATGTTTGATACTGTGTTGTCGATGGGGTTGAGAAGTGCCGCTCAAATGTGTCAAAGGGTGACAACGGCAATAGTGTTTATGATGTGGATGATAGGTATTTGTGTACTGAATTATTTGGACGATCTAGTTTCGGCTGAAAAACCCGAGTTGTCAGAATTTTCATATAAAACATTTGAAGGTACTCTGGAAAAGTGTGGTTTCCCCGTGAATCAAAGGAGAAGGCCTGTCCTCCTGCAACACGCATGGTGTTTGTAGGAGTGATGTTTGACACAGAAACAATGACTTTAGAAATTACGCCTGATAGGCTTGTAGAAATTTCAAAATTGGTGGAAGCATGGTTGCATAAGGGGAAGCATCAAAAAAGGAGTTACAATCATTGTTAGGGAAATTGAATTTTATTAGTTCTTGTGTAAAACCCGGGAGAATTTTTGTGCAGCGTTTATTGAAATTTTTGCGAGCAATTTATAAGTCTGAGCAGGCCTGCCATATTTTGCCAGAGTACATGAAAATGGATTTGTTGTGATGGCACACCTTTTTGCCGCAGTTCAACAGCATCTCAATGATGTCGGTGGGCGAATGGTCAGAGCCCGATGGTATTATTTCAACCGACGCATGCTTGACAGGATGTGGGGGTATATTTGGAAATAAATATTTTCATTCAGTATTTCCAGAGAATGTCACCAGGCGGCGGTTGCATATTAATGCTTTGGAGTTACTGACCATAGTTGTGGCACTCAAATTGTGGGGTGCACAGTTGAAGGGACATAAAATGATTGTACTGTGTGACAATCAGTCATCTTGTACTATAATTAATAAGGGCTCAACTAAGAATAGTTTTTACAAAACATGTTTACGTGAAATAGCATTGTTAGCAGCCAGTTACGAGTTCGAGATCAAAGCCAGACATATCAAAGGAACTGATAACAGGCTGGCTGACTTTTTGAGCAGGTGACATTTAGATACATGTAATGCAGATCAATTTTATGCCGAATACGGTGTGACAGGCGAGTTATGCGAGTTGACTGACATGATATTTGAGTTTACTCACAATTGGTAATGTTTGTGTGATTTCAGGTGAACAGTTAGACAGACTTAGGAAGGACTTGAGCACCTCGAAAATATCGGCATTTGCAGACGGTACAAATCGTAATTTAAAAATTCAATGGGAAAGTTATTTGTTATTTTGTTGTTTTTTTTGTTTAAAATCATTGCCCGCTTCTACTGATGTCATTTCGCTATATGCTCAATTTTTGAGTAGATCATTCAAGTCAGTGGATTCAATTAGGAATTACATCAGTGGAGTGCGTACTATGCACATGTTGTTAGGACTTGAAATAGAGTTGAATTCATATTTGATCAATTTGACATTGAAGGGAATTAGTCGTTTAAACCCGCATGCTGTGAGACAGGCTTTACCCATTACGCCTGGAATGTTGTAACAATTTCATGCTAAATTAGATTTTACGAAGAAATTAGACATTTGTTTTTGGTGCATATTCTTGTTTGCCTTCTATTTGTTAGCTAGGAAATCGAATTTGGTCTTGGACAGTAATACTGATAAATCGGAAGTTTTTAAGTTTTTGTTAAGAGAGATGTGGTCAAAGATGGTGATATTTTGTTTTGTTAGTTTCATTCAGATGGACAAAAACTATTCAATTTGGGGAAAGGGTGCTACGTATTCCGTTGGTCAAGTCTAATTCATTGCTTTGTCCGGTGACGGCCTTTGATAATCTGTTAAAGGTCATTTTGATTGCTCCAGATCAGCCTTTATTTACTTATGCAAAGGGTAAATCCATTACTTATGCCATGTTTCAGGCAAAGTTGAAGTCTTTAATTGCGGCAATAGGGTTAGATGGGTCAGATTATTCCACTCACAGTTTTAGGCGGGGAGGTACAACTTTGGCCTTTCAGGCGGGTGTTCCGGCTGATCTGATTCTTTTTCATGGGGATTGGAAAAGTGAAGCGTATCAGCGTTATTTATCTTTTGATTTGTCTGATAAATTGTCGGTAGCACACAAAATGGAAAATTTATTTCGCATTAATTATGTTTTAGGTACCGTGGGTAAAAAGCAGGCGCTACTCATCTCTGATTCAATCGCCAAATATGTCCGGATTGTGGAAGGGCTGGTAGTGGAAGCATTTCCGGGCCGCACCATAAGAGGACTCATAGCGGAAGTATCGAGAAATAGACAGTTACAACTGAAAATTGAGGCTTCTGATGCGGTGATTGTACATGTGGGAACAAACGACATACATAGTATGTCATTTGAAGATTTCCCGGCAGCTTTAAATGAATTATTCAGTGTCATCAGGAGTGTCAAGTCTTCAGTTCATTTAATTTACTCGGCCATGCTTCCAGGACCAGTGGACTTCAGGGTTACACGTTTTATAGTGTCACGGGCAAACAACATTCTTAGAAAATTTTGCAAGTATCGTAAATTTGGATTTGTTCATACATTTAGACCGTTTGTAAGCAAAGGTGGCGATCCTCATCGACATATGTTTGCTGTTAGAGATGGGGGTTTGCATCTAAATTTCGAAGGGTCTCGTGTACTGAGTAACTTTTTCATGCAGGTGCTCAAGAGTATTAAGTGTTTGTGATTGGTATATGAATGTAATGTCTTGTAATTTTCATGAGTGCGTATGTGCCGTGCTCGTTTCTCCTTCTCATTATAGACGTAGCTGATTACGGGTACTGTACGTTCATGATACAGGACCTGCAGTAATCGTGCGTTGGATGGATGGAAACAATTGTAAGATCAACAGGATCGAACATAATCCGGGTGCAATGAGATGGGGAACCGAGGGGGGTATAGTCGCCTTATGTGAGTATGTTATTAGTGAGAGCAAGTGTTGAAGGTAGATACACGGTTATTCATTTATATTATTTCATCAACTACATATGAATCTCTGTTTCAGAAGCACATTATTTGCTAATTTGTGTTCATCTTTGATGCTTGCTTTCGCTCGTCATTCGTGCCTTATTTCAGAAGTTGGCGGGCCTGCGGCTTGGCGGATGGAGAAACTTTTCTATTTTCTCTTTTTGCACGACTAGTAGTTTTAACTTGTTTATTGTTATCATATTCAGGATTATTTAGCTTCTATTAAATTGATATTATAACATTTGATTAATTTTGCTTCTGTTAAATTGAGATTCTGTTAAATTGAAAATATTGAGACATGGCTGAATCCGAATACCTCATTACACCATTTATATGGTTACTTTTGTTTTCTCCTCCTTTAAATCTCCCTGATTGAATTCTTGAGAAATTGGGAATTTTTTACTTGTAAAAAATGTTAATTTAACGAGAACCGAAAGATGCACTTTGTCAAAATCTTTGTTGGTCGCCATTTTACTTCCGGTTGTTTGGTTACGTATAATTCTCATTTTTCTTTTTTGCGAAAAGTAGGTTTTATCCCAAAAAAGATAGGGAGTTATTTAGTTGTTCCGCTGTATTTATGCAATTATAGGTAGGTGATAATTCAGTCTTTTGAGTTTTGTTATTTGTTATTCCGTTTCCGTTGGTTACTGCCTTTTGATTGGTTGTCGTCACGTTGGTTATTTTATTGCCAGGATTATGTGTTTCCTTCTTCACAGGTGGTTCAGCTGTTTTGTTAAGCACATCGAAAATTTTGTTTACCCGCCCACCCATAGGCCCATATGAACTGATGTAGTGATTGTTACAGTCAGTTTGTTGTTTAAAGACAGTCAGGGAACATTTTCATGTCATGAGTTTATTTTGCAGTACCCTTACTTGTGCCTGTTATTACTGGAAATGGTATGTGTTAACAATTGGAACTAGTCTCTGGGGAAAAGTGTTTTAGTAAAATGATTTAATTTTTACCCGGCATGATTAGAATATAATGTTTTCATATACTCATTTAACATCAATGTTTAAGAAATTGCATTTGTATGCGAGGGTTCGCCGGTCTGAATTTCAGGATTTGGAATAAACTATATTATAAAACTTATTTTACTTTAACACTATTTACCTCAGAGATTAGTCAGCTTAGTTAAAATACAATATAGGTTAATTTGCTTGTTTGGCGGATGGAGAAACTTTTCTATTTTCTCTTTTTGCACGACTAGTAGTTTTAACTTGTTTATTGTTATCATATTCAGGATTATTTAGCTTCTGTTAAATTGAGATTCTGTTAAATTGAAAATATTGAGACATGGCTGAATCCGAATCCGAGACTAGTAATGTCTTGGGATGTACCGATTTAAACAGTTTTAACACCTACCGATCGAAGAACAAAACGCCGAATCTTTCCAAATTACAAGCAGACGTAAATTATTGCGCATGAGCGCGTTTTGAGAAAAGTAGATAAAGCTTGATCTAAATTAATTAATATTGGTTTTATTTATCAATCCTGTGTATTATTTTATTAGTTTGTACAATTACAGAGTCTGTAGCTGAGAAATACTTTTATCAAATGTGGAACTATTTTTTACTGTGGAAAATACAAATGGTGAAGTGCCTGGCTGTTCCATTTATCGACCATAATGGCTGTTCCCATCCAAAATCTGGCACAAATTGTCCCAAAACACAATTTCCTAACATTTGTTCCCCTTAGCTGTGCATGTCAACACGTAGAGCACCAAAGTGTGGCCTTATGGTGGAAATTTCATGAAAAGTTATGTATTGAGTTTTCCGTAATAAAACCTGCCCAAATGCCCCCCAATTCGGCGATTTTTCCCGGCCGTTCTTCAGCGACAATAACTGTCACTAGACTAGCGTCCAGTATCCAGTAATTTCTCGCTTTCGTTATGTCCCGAGTATCCGTCAGCAATTTCGGATTTGGGCCTGAATCCCGTTTTCAAGTATGGTGGTCAATTGAAGTCAGAATTGCACGAAAATAGAAAAATCGACAACCCCCTACAACAAAGTGCTATGGAGATTGGTCAAACAAGTCAAGTTGCCCAATGTAGACACATACTGAATTGTAGCACTTTGTCCCGAGTATCCGTTGGCACCGTCTGATTTTGGCCTGAATCCCGTTTTCAAGTATGGTGGTCAATTGAATTCAGAAACGAATGAAAATAAAAAGATGGACCACCCCCTACAACAAAGTGCTATTGCGGCTGGTCAAACAAGTCAAGTTGCCCAATGTAGACTTATATGGAATTGTAGGACTATGTCCCGAGTATCCGTCGGCATCGTCGGAGTTTGGCCTGAATCCCGTTTTCAAGTATGGTGGTCAATTGAAGTCAGAAATTCACGAACATAGAAAAATCGACCACCCCCTACAACAAACTGCTATGGCGGCTGGTCAGACAAGTCAAGTTGCCCAATGTAGACACATATGGAATTGTAGGACTACGTCCCGAGTATCCGTCAGCAATGTCGGATTTCGGCCTCATTCCTGTTTTCAAGTATGGTGGTCAAGTGAAGTCAGAAATGCACGAACATAGAAAAATGGATCACCCCCTACAACAAAGTGCTATGGCAGCTGGTCAAAAAAGTCAATTTGCCCAATTTAGGCACATATTGAATTGTAGGACTCTGTCCCGAGTATCCGTCGGCAAAATCGGATTTGGGCCTCAATCCCGTTTTCAAGTATTATGGTCAATTGAAGTCAGAAATGCACGAAAATAGAAAAATCGACAACCCCCTATAACAAAGTGCTATGGCGGCTGGTGAAATAAGTCAAGTTGTCCAATGTAGACGCATACTGAATTGTAGGACCATGTCCCGAGTATCCGTCGGCACCGTCGGATTTGGGCCTGAATCCTGTTTTCAAGTATGGTGGTCAATTTAATTCAGAAATGCAAGAAAATACAAAAATCGACAACCCCGTACAACAAACTGCTCTGGGGGTATATTAGTATATGTCGCTGACCATATATTATCAGAGAGAATGCAAAATTTAGAAATATTTTGGGATGAAACAATATGGATTCAAGTAAAGACACATCGTGATATTTTCTATATTGGTACGATCTATCGACAACCGTCTTCCAACGTAGAATTCTGGGACTTATTAAATAGAAACATAGAATATGTATCCGATAAATCAAACAATATTATTATTGTTGGTGATGTAAATGAGGATCAGCTAAATGTACAAAACCACAAACTAAAAGATATCATGATTTTGAATACAATGAAAAATGTCATTGTAACGCCAACTCGAATAACTGCTACTACCTCAACCTTATTAGATCCAATTATCGTGAATCAAAACCAGGTTATTCTTAAGAGTGATGTATTATCTATTCCGCAAAATATAAGTGATCATATGGCAACATGTATTATTATACCAGCTGCAATTCCGTATGACATTTCATATACACGGACAGTATGGAACTACAAAAGGAGTGTTTTGAATAATGGCAGTGTAGATGATGCATCTGAATATTTTACAAAGATATTCATTGAGTTAGCTAAACAATGTATTCCATGCAGTCAAGTCACAGTACGACCTAACGATAAACCATGGTATGATTCTGAAATCCGTCGAATAAGCAACTTAAGAGATAAACAAAGGAGGACTGCAACACATTCAGGTAAGGCAAACGATTGGATTAAATATAAAACACTTAGGAATAAAGTTAATAATATGAAAAAAAAACATGCTAGAGAAGCTTTCTATAATGATATTGAACTGAATTTAACAGAATCTTTTTCAAATGACAAACGTTACTTCTGGAAACTAATCCGTAATTTTGTGAAAGATAGTAAATCAAGTGGTACTATCCCTCCTTTAAAAAGAAACAATGGTACCAACGTTAATTACTTTTATTCAGATATTGAAAAAGCAAATTGCCTCAACACTTTTTTTCGTTTCCAATATCGACGGTTAATGATACTAACTCAACTCTACCGCCGTTTAGTTTGAAAACGGACCAGGTTCTAGATCTGATAATTATAAATGAGTCTGAAGTTAGTGACATACTAAAAATATTACAAACAAATAAAGCTTGTGGAAAAGGTTTAATTAGTCACAGAATGTTGAAAGGAACAGTTGCCACTGTCAAAACACGTTGGCAACCCTCTTTAATAGATCTATAAACGAAAGTCATTTTCCAACGGAATGGAAATCAGTAAATGTAATACCCCTATTTAAGAAAGGATGTACACAGACTCCTTCAAATTATCGTCCGATATCTCTACTAAGCTGTGTAGGAAAAGTAATGGAAAGAATAATGTTCAAACATATTTACAATCACTTGCATACAGAACAGTTAATATATGATAGACAATCTGGGTTTTTGCCAGGCCACTCAACGGTATATCAACTTATAGATATCTACCACCAAATATGCCAGGCACTTGATGCACGACAATCTACTTGTATGGTATTCTGTGATATTTCTAAGGCGTTTGACAGAGTGTGGCACAAAGGATTATTATTTAAGTTGAGAAAAAATGGAATAAATGGTCATATTTTAAACTGGATTGAAAACTATTTAACTAACAGGACTCAATCTGTATCTATACGTTCCACATCTTCAGATACTAAACCAATAACCGCTGGTGTGCCGCAAGGTTCGGTGCTTGGCCCATTGCTTTTCTTAATATACGTCAACGATATAACTGACCATCTATTAAGTATTGTTCGACTGTTTGCGGACGACAGCTCTCTATCATTTTCTTCAAGCAATACCGATGATCTAGAAGGTATAATAAATCATGATCTGCAAATTATTTCTGACTGGGTTAATCAGTGGCTGGTAAATTTTAATCCAGATAAAACTGAAGCGATTACTGTAAGACATCTTGAGCGACCCCTAAATTTGATTTTTGAAAACACTTCAATTGTATTCGTGGAAAATCATAAACATCTTGGTCTAACACTGAGCAACAATGGGAAATGGCATACACATATAAATAACATTATTAAGTCGACATCGAGAGTACTAGGCATTATGCGCAATCTAAAATTTAAAATAAAATAAGTAGGAAAGCACTTAACCAAATATATGTTTCTTACATGAGACCTATTCTAGAGTATGCTTCATCAGTTTGGGATGGTTATGAAGAATATGAAAAGGATTCATTGGAAAAAATTCAAAACGAAGCCGCTAGAATAGTAACTGGCTTAACACGATCTGTATCGCTAGAAAACCTAAAACAAGAAGTAGGCTGGCAATTATTATCAGTTCGACGAAGTGCACACAAATTGTCAATTATGTACAAAGCCAACAACAATCAATTACCTAGTTATGTTTCGAATCTTATACCTCCTCCCGTTAATAACATAATAGTTATATCGAGAAACCAAAATGATATTAATATTCCCAACACACCACTAGAGGTATACAAACGTTCTTTCATATCATCTTCTGTACGCCTTTGGAATGATACTGATCCTATGCTGAGAAATGCTGACAGCCTTAGACAATTCAAAACAGTATGCACTGAATATTTATATACACAGTACGATGTTCCTCCCTGTTATTTGGAAGGAAATCGATTTTTATCAGTAATGCATGCGATAATTCGTAATAAATGTAGTAGTCTAAATGATGATCTTTGTAATAACCATATTAAAGACACTCCCTATTGCGATTGTAGTGAAGTAGTAGAAGATGCAGAACACTATTTCTTTCAGTGTCCAAAATACTGTGCACAGCGTATAGTTTTGCGCCAATCATTGCTGCAGCTTTATCCTTTAAATACGGTCATGCTATTAAAAGGTACACCTGATGGAAATCAAGAAATTAATACGGTTATTTTTAAATCAGTACATGAGTACATTAAAACTACGAAACGATTTGATTAGCGATTAACGGTTGACTGATGCACTCGACGCAAGCTTTGTCGGTACATTGGGGATACATTCTTATTAGATTAGGCTCAACTGCTCATTGGCCATGGCTACTCTAGATTATTCTCACCTGCTCGTAAGCTTTATAAGCTATATATGTATGTCTACGCTGCTTGTATATTATAACACTTGTGACTCTCTCTCTCTCTCTCTCTCTCTCTCTCTCTCTTCTCTCTCTCTCTCTCTCTCTCTCTCTCTCTCTCTCTCTCTCTCTCTCTCTCTCTCTCTCTCTCTCTCTCTCTCTCTATCTCTCTCTCATCTGTCTCTCTGTCTACCTATATATCTATATATATGTGTGTATATATATGTATGCATGTGTATGTGTGTATATATATATATGTGTATGTGTGTGTGTGCGTGTGTGTGTGTGTACCAAATGCTGATTTGTATGTAAATGCATTGAAATGTATCGCCATTGTTGTTTATATAACTTGTTATGCTGATTAGGGTAAGGGCCGAAACTAATGTTGGTAGAACTTGTGGCCCAAGCCCATTGTAATTATTTGGCATTAAACTATGTTTAAACTAAACAAACAAACTGCTATGGTGGCTGGTCAAACGAGCTAAGTTGCCCAATGTAGACACATACTGAATTGTAGGACTATGTACCGGGTATCCGCCGGCACCGTCGGATTTGGGCCTGAATCCCGTTTTAAAGTATGGTGGTCAATTGAAAAAAAAATGCACAAAAATAGAAAAATCGACCACCCCCTACAACAACGTGCTATGGCGGCTGGTCAAACAAGTCAAGTTGCCAAATGTAGACACATACTGAATTGTAGGAGTATGTCCCGAGTATCCGTCGGCACCGTCGGATTTGGGCCTGAATCCCGTTTTCAAGTATGGTGGTCAATTTAAGTAAAAAATGCACGAACATAGAAAAAAATATCGACCACCACCTACAACAAAGTGCTATGGAGCCTTGTCAAAGAAGTTAAGTTGCCCAATGTAGACACATACTAAATTGTATGTCTATGTCTCGATTATCCGCAGGTACCGTCGGATTTGGGCCTGAATCGCGTTTTCAAGTATGGTGGTCAATTGAAGTCAGAAATACGCGAAAAAAGAAAAATCAATCAACCCCTACAACACATTGCTATGGCGGCTTGTCAAACAAGTCAAGTTTCCCAATGTAGACACATACTGAATTGTAGCAGTATGTCCCGAGTATCCGTCGGCACCGTCGTATTTTGGGCCTCAATCCCGTTTTCAAGTATGGTGGTCAATTGAAGTAAGAAATGCACGAAAATAGAAAAATAGATTACCCCCTACAACAAAGTGCTATGGCGGCTGGTGAAATAAGTCAAGTTGTCCACTGTAGACGCATATTGAATTGTAGGACCATGTCCCGAGTATCCGTCGGCACCGTCGGATTTGTGCCTGAATCCCGTTTTCAAGTATGGTGGTCAATTTAATTCAGAAATGCAAGAAAATACAAAAATCGACAACCCCGTACAACAAACTGCTATGGCGGCTAGTCAAACGAGTTAAGTTGCCCAATGTAGACACATACTGAATTGTAGGACTATGTACCGGGTATCCGCCGGCACCGTCGGATTTGGGCCTGAATCCCATTTTCAAGTATGGTGCTCATTTGAAGTCAGAAATGCATGCAAATAGAAAAATCGACCACTCCCTACAACTTAGTGCTATTGCGGCTGGTCAAATAAGTCAAGTTGCCCAATGTTTGACACATACAGAATTGTAGGACTATCTCCCGAGTATCCGTCGGCACCGTCTGATTTTGGCCTGAATCCCGTTTTCAAGTATGGTGGTCAATTGAAGTCAGAAATGCACGAAAATACAAAAATCGACAACCCCCTACAATTAAGTGCTAGGGCGGCTGGTCAAACAAGTCAAGTAGCCCAATGTAGACACATACTGAATTCTAGCACTTTGTCCGGAGTCGGATTTGGGACTGATTCCCGTTTTAAAGTATGGTGGTCAATTGAAGTAAAAAATGCACGAAAATAGAAAAATCGACCACCCCCTACAACAACGTGCTATGGCGGCTGGTCAAACAAGTCAAGTTGCCAAATGTAGACACATACTGAATTGTAGGAGTATGTCCCGAGTATCCGTCGGCACTGTCGGATTTGGGCCTGAATCCCGTTTTCAAGTATGGTGGTCAATTTAAGTAAAAAATGCACGAACATAGAAAAAAATATCGACCACCACCTACAACAAAGTGCTATGGAGCCTTGTCAAAGAAGTTAAGTTGCCCAATGTAGACACATACTAAATTGTAGGTCTATGTCCCGATTATCCGCAGGTACCGTCGGATTTGGGCCTGAATCCCGTTTTCAAGTATGGTGGTCGACCACCCCCTACAACAAAGTGCTATGGCGGTTGGTCAAGCAAGTCAAGTTGCCCAATGTAAACACATACTGAATTGTAGGACTATGTCCCGAATATCCGTCTGCACCGTCGGACTGGGCCTGAATTCTGTTTTCAAGTATGGTGGTCAATTGAAGTCAGAAATGCACGAACATAGAAAAATCGACCACCCCCTACAACAAAGTGCTATGGCGGCTGGTCAAACAATTAAAGTTGCCGAATGTAGACACATACTGAATTGTAGGACTATGTCCCGAGTATCCGTCGGCACCGTCGGATTTGGGCATAAATCCCGTTTTCAAGTATGGTGGTCAATTGAAGTCAGAAATGCACGAACATAGAACAATCGACCATCCCCTACAACAAAGTGCTATGGCGGCTGGTCAAACAATTAAAGTTGCCGAATGTAGACACATACCGAATTGTAGAACTATGTCCCGAGTATCCGTCGGCACCGTCGGATTTGGGCCTGAATCCCGTTTTCAAGTATGGTGGTCAATTGAAGTCAGAAATGCATGAACATAGAAAAATCGACCACCCCCTACAACAAAGTGCTATGGCGGCTGGTCAAAGAATTAAAGTTGCCGAATGTAGACACATACTGACTTGTAGGACTATGTCCCGAGTATCCGTCGGCACCGTCGGATTTGGGCCTGAATCCAGTTTTAAAGTATGGTGGTCAATTGAAATCAGAAATGCACGAAAATAGAAAAATCGACCATACCCTACAACAAAGTGCTATGGCGGCTGGTCAAACAAGTCAAGTTGCCCAATGTAGACACATATTGAATTGTAGGACTATGTCCCGAGTATCCGTCGGCACCGTCGGATTTGGTTCTGAATCCCGTTTGCAAGTATGGTGGTCAATGAAGTCAGAAATGCACGAACATAGAAAAACATGGATAATCGCTATACCCCATCCTGCCTATCGACATGGGGATAATGGAACAATTGTTTAATACTGATGATACTAGATGTAGTGCTAAAGCATACAGCAATGTAGTATGGGGCCGAGTTGGACACAGGTAGCATTGATGTCCCAAATCGTTCCATCACACAGCTCCATCTGCACCATAGCCTGGCTATTGTGTACATACACCCAGTAGACTAGTAGCACAGACACGTCGGTGTCGTCTGAGAGGATGCGGATCACTCGCGTGTCGGACTGAGGAGACAGGAGATCAGTGTTATGTCCTCTTCATCAAGGGTGAACACACCATCGGCACGGCTTTTCAATGTGACTCCTTCGCCAAAGCTGAATATACATAACACGTTCGACAGTTGCAACTTGTTATGCTTATTCCGCATGATGGCGTCTCGACTGGGCAGTGGTGTGTTGATTGTGAAGTCTTAACCGATGGAGCCGAGACCAGCTAGTCGCATACGCTCATGGTCCTTCGCAGAAACGCTGTGGTATTTGTCGAATACCAACACCTTCTCGCCAGGGAGAGAGGACAGGCTGGTCTTGATGGACTCAACTAAGACGGAGGCATCACCTCTGGATCGGCCAAACAATGTGATAGAGAAGTTGGCTGACATTGAAAATGGTGAGATCAGGTGGTTGTGGTCGTAGTGCCTGAATGCAGTTTGTGAGCCAACGGCGCCTTGTTACCTTTCCTCAAGCGGCCATATTCGTCTATGAGGGCAGGGGTACTGGGCATAGCTCATACGTGAAGATGGGTGCTAGCTCTATCTGTCGTTACTGTCCGACGGTTAACAGCATAAGAAAGATCGTCTCTAGGTCGAAGATTGTCTTGTCCCCCACTTTCACACCTTTCTTTAAGTGTTCCATTGTTTTGATAGGGCTAGAGAAGGTTCCATCAAATCCAGTGGGGAGGGATGCTTGAAACTTGGCGGACATTTTTTGGTGTATGTCAACTGCCTTTGTAACATTTATCTCTGCTTCAGGAGGAGAGAATGGAATCTATCCATTCTGCTACCATCTCTGGAGAAAGAGTCATACCCTTCAGTTCACCCTTGCCAATTCGAATGGCGGTTTGTTCACCGAACTGGTCAGAGCTCACGCTGTTCCTGCTGCCCTCCTGGTGACGACACACGAATACACCTGACATAAATTCCGTCTTGGCCGTTTGTGGCAGCTGGTGTCGCATCTCGTATAGGTGCTTGGTGATGTAGCGGGCGTAGTGATGATGGCCAGCAATGAAAATGTACGGGAGCATGCGCTCGAGCGTTAGCTGCTGCAGCAGGAAATCTCCTTCCCTCCCGCTACGAAGCAGTTGATGGACGAGGACAGCTCGCATGGCCCGAACTCAAGACTTGCCGCTCATGATTCCTGCCAACCCTCCGAATGCTGAACTGATGAGAGGCTCAAGACCTGAG
Organism: Conchocele bisecta; assembly: GCA_029237695.1. Classification (NCBI taxonomy): domain Eukaryota; kingdom Metazoa; phylum Mollusca; class Bivalvia; order Lucinida; family Thyasiridae; genus Conchocele; species Conchocele bisecta. The sequence goes on along the minus strand of CM055272.1, from coordinate 52,595,714 downwards.
CAGCACATTAGTTTGCCAATGCAGCCACGGAAGGACTGCACGGTGTGCATGATTCCAGGCCTCAGAATGATGTTATTGAAGCGATCAATGTCATTCTACTTGATTTGGCAGGCAACCATATATAGGTGAAGGTCGAAGGAGATGTGTACATAGGACATCCCCATATCAGCCAACGACTTGGCGAGGTACTGCAACGAAGTCAGCACTGTGTCTGGATGGGATGCTGTGGCGTCGATCAATGGTCCAAACATGTACGTACTCGCTGGCTTCTTGTTGGGTCATTACGCGCCTCCTGATTATTGACCCCACCCCACTCCATTGCAGTCTCGTGTTGAATGTGTTTAGCCACTTCATGTATTTCTCTTGCGCAGTAGCTAGACTCATCTGACGGGCACAAGCTTCTTGGTAGGAGATACCGGATGTGACCTCTACAGCTGGGGGGGTTCACCTTCTTCGGTCCCGAGTAGTCCTGAAGCTGAAGGCTTCCTGATGAACTGATGCTGGTCCTAGATTGTGCAGCTTTCTTAGAAAGTCTGTGTATCTCTTCCCTGGTTGAGCACGGCCGTATTCCAGAATACCTACAATCAAAGCGCCATATTGCTGTAACATTCGGTCCTGTGTCGACAGATTAGGCTTATCTGCTTTCATTATCGGTATCGAATATTAGGTCTGTTCAATGTCTTTATTGATCATTGAAACATTGTTCGTCTAGTAATTATAATTGATCTTACAATGTGATCTGTTTTGTCTGGACATGACACAAAGCTATTTATATACATGTACCGTTGCGGAGGGATATAATTTATGCTGTAATAACTTGTAGCTCAACCCAGTTTCATGTTGATACTTTGCATTATATTGTATTTGTATTATCAGGATGTCATTAATATTTGAAATAAATTATTATTAACTAATACCTGCATGATGTGGTTGCTGGAATTCATGTGACAGGACGTGGGTTGTGCGTCGACCATTGGGCGTGAACAACTGTAGATCGAGATTGTCAAACCATTCGAAGATAACGCCGACGGTTCTACACAGTCCCATGAACCGGTGGAGAATCTGTGCATTATCACCAAGAAAACGAGCAGCCGATTTCCGGAATCTCAGGACCTCGTCGTACCTAGGTTGTAAAGCCGTGGTCATGGAGGAGCTTTAGAAGTCCAGAACTACCGTGCTGGTGCTGCAGTTTGACGACCAGTCCTAATGTTGTCTGGTTTCTGGTACCCGTTATGTGGCTCTGAATCGACTGGCTCAGGCTAAGATATTTCTTAGTCACTTCACAACAGGAAACCAGGTTCGAAATCAGCTTCAGCAAGGTTGGGCTTGTCGCCTTGATTGTGTTTGGCCTTTGTAAACTCTGATAGGTCATAATTGGCGCTGTTGTACTTGACTGACCGTGCCTCCTTCTTGATCTGCCTCACCACGGAATTAATACTCGTCTCATCCGTATCAGCAACACTCACCACTTTAAAACTTTTAGCAATATACTCGTGGTAACCAACAACGGTTGCACACACATCCACCCGAACAACGATAACATTTGTATTCATGCAGTCAGTTAACTTGCTGAATATGTCACGTCGACAGAGCTTACCAACAAAGTCAGAGTACAGGGAATGCAGTTCAACACTATTCCATATTCTGGACTTGTCTCGGTTCATGCACTCAATGACTTGCTGCAGAGCGTTTTCATATACACTGCCAGTTGTCAAATCAACATAGTTGGTGACTTTCATGAAACTGTTATAGCAGCGCACATGATACTTGCACTCAGCAGAAGGTATGTCAGACACAACACCAAGGTTCAACTTGACCCTTCTAGCTACATCATCATTACTTTGATCGGCAACATCAAGGATCATATCTTTCATAGTGGGGAGTGGGTTACGTTCTTTATCAAAACGTTTCTTAGTCATACACTCGCGTACTCGGTCCTATCTGTCCGGGTGTTTACTGTCCATCGGTAAACACTCAACACCACAGAAGATACAGTCACATTTGTAGTCAAATACACCATATACCTACGTTTGAGACATTGTGGTAACCCTTACACTCATACAGTCAGCCGTTCTTTCTGTTAATTTTTGAGTCTCTCAAATCTGTCTTTTGATGTATATGTACAGTAACAGCCTTTATGGCAGAGTATGCTAGCGGAACCACCACCACTATTAATAATGTCCTGGAGCTTAAGTTGCAGGTCTCCATCTCCGAATTTCGTGTATTCTCCACCTCCGTGGCACACCGGGAGGAAACAATTTGAGTCAGTCATATCTGGAATTACCAACAAAATGTGCATATCATTTTCAAAGTTATGTGCAGCAAGGTTTGGGACATAAATGACCTTGACATTGAACGCTAGGTTTTGACCTTGATTCCACATCAATCTGAAAAGTTTAGTAATATCGGGTGGCTAGAAAAAAATGGCCCCAACTTTAAATATTAATATTTAAAAAACTATGCATCATAATTCAATAAAATTTCATTTATTGTAATTTCATGGTAATATCAGTAACCTGTAAAAGTTTCAAGTAAATAACTGTAGTAATGACTATATGATGCTAAGAATAAAAAGCATGGTCTGAAGATGCAATATCGGACTGAAACGTTTCTTCGTCACACCTGCATAACTTACTAAAGAGTCTTAAATAAGGTAGTCAATGTGTCCACTATTGTGGCTGAACACTGCTCGCAGTCTCTTCTTCCATGCACCAATGCACTTCTGTATCTCGGTCAAGGAGATATCTTCCCAACACTTGGTAATCCGGTCCTTCAACTCACGCTCAGTAAATTTCTCACTCCTACCAGAATAGACCTTCTCGGTTAGAGAGTTCCAGATGTGATAATCCATAGGATTACAGTCCGGCGATTGTGGTGGCCAGTCGTTCTTCTTGATATACTCCGGCACAACATCCGCAAGATGATCTGGTGTGTATTTACTTGTATGAGACGTTGCCCCATCCTGTTGGAATATGTAATTGTTTTTTGGGTAGATCCGGCGGCAATCTGGAAGAAGTCCATCATCCAACAATTCAACATAGCTAACGGAGTTGACCTTGGTTTTTTCAGTGTCTATGAAGTGGATCCGTGTCTTTCCTTTCCAGGAAACACCTGCCGAAACCATGACCTTTTTTGAAAAACGCGAAGTCTCATGGTAAAGTCGAGATACAGGAATATCACCTTTCCTCACCCCATACACGACATCATTCTGTCGGTTACGAGCAGTTTCGAGCGTAAAATCCTTTTCATCCGTGAACATGATTCTTTCAACATCCTTGACGGAATACCTATCATGCAGTCCTTTGCACCGGGTTTTTTCTCTTTTTGTTTCATCATTTTACATCACGTCTAGAAACTTTAATCCTTTTGTATGGTTTGAGATTAAGTTTTTTCGTCATTGTCTGAACAGATTTACGACTAACACCAAGCTCTTTAGCAATTTTCCTCTGCGATGTGTGGGTTCCTGGTTGGTCCTCCTGTGATTGTATCATCTCTTCCACATGGTCAATGTTATCTTGTGTGCATGCAGTACTAGGCCGTCCACTCCTTGTTTTCTCGCTGTGGATCCTGTTTCCTCAAACCGTTTGATAATCTTATTAACAGACCTTTTTCTCCACTTCTTTCAGGGAATTCCTGAGCAATCTTCGACACGCCAGCCTTTCTCCACAAAACATGTCTCAATGATAGCCTTATCAGCCTTACTGAAACCCATGTTGAAATTAAAGTAACCTGCACGTCTGATCAGTCTCAAAACAATTATTATTTATGTGTTTACACTCTAGAAACAACTTGCTCTAGAAAAGCAAATGGCGAATAAATCCAACAGGGAGAGTAACTGCTGCAAGACTGTCAACATGTACCCAAGTCAAAACGGACTTCCCAATTTTAGGTCAAAACGTACCCATCCTATTTGTACTTTAACATGTTTCATCATCTGTCATGCATTCAATCATCATTTTGTAAGTTAACCCAGTCACAGACTGCATCATGACCATGATTTGGACATGTATCAAAACTTTCTGACATTTCACTTACATCCCGGCATTGTGTTTTTGGACACTGCTATTTGTTTTTATTGTTACATATTCACCATTGAAGCTATGAAGCTGAAACTTTTATAGATTACTGTCAATACCATGAACTTATATTGTGCGAAATTTATTTGAATTATCTCAACTGTTTTTTTAAATATTAATATTTAAAGTTGGGGCCCTTTTTTTCTAGCCACCCGATATATCCAGGACCATGAAAATCCATAATATAGACACCAGTATCATTACAATCGGTTCATTTGTGCCGGATATATGACATTTACAAGTTTGGTCACATTTGTTAAGTACAAATAACCTTGACATTGAGCCACGAAGTATGACCTTCATCCCCAATCTCTCTGAAATGTAAATTAATTGACACATGACCATGTGCAGCACATAATAGGCACAGCTCACACGAAAATTTATCCACGAAGGCTTGGGATATGCTATTTGTTACTATTTATTGGCGGAAAATGACCTTGAACTTGACCTTTGACACTTAATGTGACCCTAAATCACAATACTGATGATATAAATATATTGCCTAGGTCAAAATCATACAGAAAAGTGGTATCACATGTGAGTCTAAGTTGACTGGTAAAACAGTTATACTTCACTCCTACCTGTGGCGGCCGTCTTGGATTTATGCAAATTAGCGGAGTTGCCCAACGTTGTCACGGTGGCAACCAAGCTAATTTCCTTCTCTAGACCCATGTGAGTACAAAACCACAAAGAAACAATACACTTCTCACAACAGCAAGGTACTCAATCTGGCAAATCGACTATTATGGTATAGGCGTGGTCACCGTGTGTAGATGTATATCCCTTTGTTCTCAGTTAGTTGTTAACTCACTGACTGTATCTGCGTAACATTTCGGTTTGCTTGCGAACAGTCCAACAAATCAAATAAGAAGCAGGCCATTGTATACGTCTGTTTTTCGAAACAAAACGGGACGTAAGTGTGCGCTGTCATCCGTCCGTCCGTCCAGCCAGCCATCTGTCGGCGTGACACACATGTTAAAGTTGTTGGTCAAGCTTCTATTTTCAAACTATTAGATATGCAGCGACACTGTCATCAGTCAGTGGTGTACACCACATATCATTATAAACCATGCGATCTTCAGATGACATTGGGCTACTTTCGCATTTCGTTGATTGATTTATTTCCCATGGTTAAAGTTTGTGCAGGGTATGGATTCATGTGGTTTCCAAAGATGATTTTTCCGAAGTGACTCAACCTGTGACGTCATTTTTACAGTAAATTTTCTTTAAACTCTTCATAAGAAACGCACAGATTTTGATGATACATCGCCGTGATAGCGCACCACAATCGATGGCATGATATGTGTTTTATGGGTGCTTCACAATTGTATTACAGTAACTTGAAACTTTCACGAATACTCCAGTACCGGTTATTTCTTACATGTACATGCTCTAGAGTTTTGTTTACATTGACGGTAACCGACTTTTCGTCAAAACGACAGAAGTATGAGATTAAAACAAACCATACGTATACAATAAATGAAAACATGTTCCGCATTTGCTGCGCTATGTTCTATAAAAATCCGTGATTTCATGAGAAATGTATTGAAGGAAATCTACTGTAAATATATACATCTAGATAAAAATGACTTCACGCGGCTGGGGAACCACGTACGTGATCCCACACCATACTGCGGTCAAACTTCGGTCTTCAATACGGCTATGTATGCAACAGCCACTATATTTGCACATTATCAGCAGCCAGTGGTGTGCGTCACATACCACTATGAAAGACGTGGGCACGTCATGTGATTTGTTACCTTCAGACAACTGTGTTATTTCAGGAAATACATTTACAAATTTAACAAAGTTTCCATAATGTTTCAGAGTACATGTGTACTTCTGAAGTCATTTACGGAAGATATCCCATTTTCTGTAAATACATTTCATGAAATACAGCAGATGTCCGTGGGTACAAAATCGCATGGCGTGTCTCAAATGATATTGGCCTACTGTAGCTCTTTTGGCTAAAGTTATGTGCCAAACCTCCATCATGAGTAGTGTTGTGTCTGCAGACACCAAGCTTACTGGTGCTGCACTACGCAGCAGTGTAATACATATTCCCACAGACATACATGACAACATCTTTCTCAGTATTTTATAAATAACTAAATTGCGTTGACTCCTTAGCAATCCCCTCTTGAAGCATATGATATTAAGACCATTGCCATGTGGAGCTAATGCATCTCTGTAATTGTATTATGGTATATGGAAGTAGCAATATTGATGCTTCGATTCTGCTCTTAATATAACAGATACCGTATGTTACTTGACATGGTTGATCATAGACACATATGATTAATTACAAGACAATGACAAGCGGTTGTGCACCGCACTAGACAAGTAGTGGGCGCCTCGGACTGTGACAACGTTTAACTATCGATCATTGCCAGAAGCATGCGTTGTGTCCTTGAGCAAGACACATTGACATCAGTGACTACTTCAATTCACCCAGCTCTATAGATGGGTCCCGGATAATGAACAGTATCCTCGACTGTATTTATAATGTGTATACACGTATAGTTGAAATAAACTTTAATCCACACCTTTAAGTCACCAAACGTGATTTAAATTAATAGAATATTGATGAATCCAATGTAATCGATGCGTGTGTGTTTGTGGTTTTGCATCCTCAACGACACACACGAATACGACTACATGTAGCAGAAAATATACATTGTATATGCGGTTTCATTGCATTTGTTCAAATTCAATATGCATTTACACCTACTTAACAATTGTCGTCTGCTGTTGCTTTTATATTTTACCATTTTTCTCAATAAAAACGTGTTTTGACAGCACTTCAGAATCATTTCCATTTCTGAAGTGCTGTCAAAGCATGTTGTAAATTATTCTAAAGTGCTGTCAAAGCATGTTTTGATGATAAAAATGGAAAATAGAAAATAAACAGTAGACGACAAAATAATTAAGATAGCGGTTTAAGGGTTAATCACTAATACCATTTCTCTATGGCTGCTAACTCCATCCAGACACATACATTACGTATTCTGTGTTTCTGCTACATCACATTTATATAAATATAGTATCATACGGAAAACATTTACATTAAATAGGACGACGATGCTTAACATCAATTGATAATATGTATACACTATTATGGTTAGTTGGTATTGCTGATGTATGGCGGCGATCTTGGAGTTATGGAAATGGTGAATTCAAACTGCATTGTAGTATGACTCTCATACTTCATGTTATCTACAAACACAGTAATAACTGGCTTACTGCTTACAAAATGACATATGGAGGGAACTATTGAAATATGGCAGTATATATAGACTAACATACCATGTCTATATCTTTGTTTACTTTTCTTTTTTATCAATCTGATATTTTCATTTGTCTTGTTATAATGGTCGGGAGAGTAGCGAGAGTATTAAAGTGACATATGGTGGCCATATTGAAAATAATGATATGACCTGTTGAATGGAAACTATTACTCGGACCAGGTCATTACACGGAAAATCTGTTATTGCACACGCGAAAATCCATGTACATGTATTTTAATGTTCATGTTTTCTGCCAGAAGTTCATTGAATTCACCAACTATAAATACATGTATGTGTCTGTAGAAATGCGGCCTATGTGATTTGTGACCAGTGTAGCTACTGATCCAATAACCACTCCTGAATTCTGATAACGATACATGTTTGTTAGAAGCATCACGGGTGTTTCATTGGTGGAATGGCGAGCAGTGCAGATACTGATCAGACTGTGTGGATGCACAGGCTGATCTGGATGTACACTGCACCCGGCTGACCCTGTGCCAGCATGCTGGTCGTTTATACATAATAAACCCCGTTTTCTTTATATTTTTGGATTAGGTACAGGTCAACTTGGGTGTGTCTGAACAATGCCCCGTCACTCTTTGTAATTGTGGCTGTAGAGAAATTGAGGCGAAAAATAAGCGCCTGAATTATAGACATAAAACAAATTGAACAACAACAACACAATGTGAGACAAACATAACCCAAAACAAAATAAAGCGCACGTTCTCATAACTGCTTTGTCATAAAAGGTAAATAGCGTTTTTATAAATGGTTGCCTGATGGCTTTCAGATATTTATATTGGTGCAGATGTTATTATTTTACAGTTTCGATCCCAGTTTGTAATGTCAAATAGAGAACCGATTACCATGGTGGACCAATAAACGACAATTAAAAACAACCAGACTGTATTTGACAGCACTCGATATGTATCCCCCCACCCCCATCCATACCGAATGGTTAGTGTGGCATAGTGCTACTGGTGTATGTACGTCCGTCTGTCCTGAAACCTTCACACATACTTTGGTAAATGTATTGTATATAGTTTCCCAGACAAAGATAAGGGCCAATAATGAACTACAACAATGTACCATTGTTGTACAATTCTTCAATAGTATTGTAATAGTATAACAACTCACATGCAAATGAGCTATCACTATACTATCAATGTACTATCAACAATGAACTAATAAATAACAGCTGATATCAATATACTAGCAATGCACTGTTAATAAAGAACTAATGCCGTACTGATGCCAGCAATGCACTGACAATGTACCATGAGCAGTACTGATGCTATGTACGAGCATTGTACTGTATACAATATATTAACAATATAAATAGCTAGGACAAGCAGCTATATATATAGTACATTGGTAGCTGAGCTATCAATGTACTGCTATAAATGAACTACCAATGTACTACAGTCTGACCTCTCTAAACCGGAGACATATTAGTGTATTTACTTTTAATAGGTTTCTAATTTAATTGTAATGACATTGTATGTTCATGATTGCAAAGCAAACAAACAGGGCTTTCAGAGATCATATACTAGAAAGTCAGGCGAGCCTTTAAAATGGACACCCTGTCAGGGGTTTTTATAGGCTCTGAAACAAGATTATACTTTATGTGCGAAGTACAATTTTAATGTTGTATAGCAAAATTGACCATTGTGCTGCAATCTCCATCCTGTAAGAGTAAAAAGTAGATTTTAGGGGTCAAACGCCCCAAAGAGTCACTATTAAAACTGCCCTGCCTGGGGAACTCCGAGGATGTGCGTTTTTAGCGAGTTTCAACTGTAACAATAAGTATGCATGCTTATGCTGGGTCAGAATGATATGTACACCTATACTTTGAGAATGTCGGCGTCTCCTGACTGAAAAACTGTAGTTTGCTATATATGTGCATGTTCATTTGTATAATGGTTTGGTGTATATAAATATAGACAATTGGAAGTAAATATGCGAAACAATCGACAAAAACTTTGAGATTCCGTACGTCTGTCTGTGTACATGTACGTTGAAAAGTTTGTAAGAGTTTTTCCAGTTAGAGTCCAGTATGCCACAGGGGCATATCCATCTTGTACATACATAATGTCTAGTTGTCTTTGCGACCATCATAGACCCAGATCAGTATGCACATTAAAAATCGCAAATTTTCACCAAAATTGCACCTTTTTATTCCATCGCGTAGCGAGAATGGGATATAGGGATGCAAAAGTTGTCCACCAGGCTCTCTGTCTGTCCGTCAGGTATTCCATTCTTCTATAACTTCTTTAGCGTATGGCTGATTGGCTTCAAACTTCATGTACATGTTTTAGTTTATTACCATCCATATTTTCATTCCCCACGTCATACATCCCCTCGTGCCAAAGGACAAGGTCGATTAACTTTGAAATTTCATATTCAGTAGATTTTCACATTCAGCAGATGCGTGCAAATTTCTCCATTTTACTATAACTTGTTTAGTTTGTTGTTTGTTGCGGCTTAACGGCCTATCAACACAGCTAAGGTCATTTAAGGCCGGGTAAATGGGTTTGGTATGGGGGGGGGGATCACAAAATCAGAACTGAATATTTACAATAATGCCAGGTCCTCGCCAGTCCAGAATCACTTGGCCCACTCCAAAAAGCAGTAGGATCAGTAATAATCTTACTACTTTTATAATGGGCAATAACCCAATTTAACTCCCAGGTAACAAAAGAGCCAAAGATAAAAACGTACCTGAGGGCCAAACCAGGCAAATCGTGATTCCTATAAGGAGGAACCACTACCGTTAATTTACGCCGTCGCATTCGCCCGACCAACCACCCACTATAACCCCTTTAGTGTAAGACCGATTGACTTGAAACGTCCTGTACATATTTATTATCATCCATATTTTCATTCCCCAACACATCCTTGCTCCCCTCGTGCCCAAGGTCAATTAACTTTGAAATTTCACATTTAGTAGATTTTCACATTCAGTAGTTGCGTGCGCATTTCTCCATTTTCCTATAACTTCTTTAGTGTATGACCAATTGGCTTCAAAGTTCATGTCCATTTTCTCATCATTCATATTTCACTGCCCACCCCGCCCATGCTCCCCTCGTGCCCAAGGTCAATTAACTTTGAACTCTCATATTCAGTAGATTTTCACATTCAGTAGATATGTGCGCGTTTCTCCATTCACTTATTAGTTTCAAAGTTCATGTGCATGTTACCCATCATTCATATTTTCATTCCGCATCCCACACATGCTCCCTCCGCCCACATGGTCAAATAAATTTCACAATCGGTAGATGTGTGCGCATTTATCCAACTTCTTTACTTTAGTGTATGAGAGATTGGCTTGAAACTTCATGTGCATATTTCTCATCCTTCAATTTTTAATATTCCCAGCCCTACCCATGCTCCTCTGTGCATAAAGTCAAGGTAAAATAATTATTCATTATGGGATACATGCCATTGGCAGCGTTCTTGTCTAATTAATATAATAGTCTGAACATTATCACGTAGTGACTCTGGACATTCCTGATACTTAGACTTATGATTGAAAGGGCTAATGGGTAAAATTTGAAGACAGTTCACTTGCGGAAAGGTTGACATAGTGATCAGTGTGATCATGATGATGTCTATGTGTGCGTTCTTCCATCCCTACACTCATTTTGTTTAATGTTATACTGACAATGATGTCTCTGCATGAAAGATATTTGCATTCAAATTGTATGTATAAGCAACAATCTGACAATACCTTGCTATTTTCATTACTGGCATGTATATATCCTGATCAGTTGCAACATTCATGCAGCTTTATAGTAATTATTCATATGCATTGACATAGCCAACAGTCTAGACCCTGATCAGAAGTTAGGTAATGATCCGACTAATGGATAAATATCGAGATATGGCATGCGAAATTGGACTAAACTGTATGTCCAAAATGTATGTCCGTCACCCAAATGGCACTGGGTGGATATATCAATATGATGAAGCTATTGCATCATGGTGAAGATTGGTAATGATCTGAAATTATAAAAATCAATACGGATCAAAAATTGTGTGACGCGGACGATGGCGCCAGAATTGTGACCGCTATGTTTACGTCTCACTTTCCCCTATTGTGGGTGAGACAAAAATGGGGCTTTGGGCAACATTTTGGATAGTAAAACAACACAACTGTTCCACTTATCTCACTGAACTTCATTTAATAATAACTATGTCTTTACAGACCATTTTTTTGTAAATATGTACATCGATTGATAGATTGTAAAAATGTGCGTAATAGCATTTACACTTCGCTCACTAAATTTAGTAAATTATAGAAACTAGATGTCCACGGCCAGCATATCACGCCAGCCGAGGTATTTAATTTAAACAGTATATAGTTTATTTCATTTGGATAAACACATGTCATGTATATACATTATAGTATTGGAGAATAGAGGAGAAAGCAAATAAACTTGTATAATACCTTTTTTCTAGGTAGTTGATGGTCCTACTGGGCCAGTACATGTATATGTATCTGGTTAGAGCAATCGGATTGGGGAGATACATGTATTGGGCGAAACGAAAGCTCTATACGAATCATAATGCTGATTGTTTTATTTTGGATTGCAGATGAACGCTTTTATTTAAACATGGCAGACGTACCTTTGTCATTTATCAAAATGTTTGCAAACTGTAGATCCCGATGAGCTGGCTATTCACGAGCCGTCTCATCAGGATCTACGCCATTCGTACGTACTTTATGTATACCAAAAAATGACACCTAATACAGCGTAATGTAACAGTTTCACACGGATAACCACAGTGCATGGTTTCTTTATTTTATTTTAAAATCACCAGAAATGGCCAGTCTTAAATACGCTAAAGCCAGTCTATTTATAAACCGCTATGATCTCTATAGCTATCGAGACCTTCACCTGTAACAATTATACTTTATAAATTAAATATAAATGTTTTG
>CM055272.1:52414179-52582909 GCA_029237695.1 Conchocele bisecta | reverse complement strand
TGGTTTCCAAGAAAACAGGCGCGCAATTACGGGTGTTTTCTTCACGGTGTATTATTGTAAGGAGTTGATTACGGGTTTTCTCTCGCAGCCAAACCCGTGAAAATAATGTGCAAGAGTTAGTGTAATAAAGTCCGATTCCACTACGAAAATGTATTTATATCTTTAGGGGACTTGTGACGTTACTGACATATATATACATGCATATATATATATGGCTGTGACTGGAGAAACCACTGTAGATCATGACCAACAAGCAATATAGGTCATTATTAGGCGACATGAGCGGGATATTTCTCCACTCACAGCCACATATGAGACACGCCGTGTGATTTTGTGCCATTGGACATCTGCGTAACTTCATTAAATACATTTACAAAAGTAATTCCGCATGTACTCTGAAAATTTTGTCAACTTTTGACGCCATTTACGGAAAACATTGTAAATTTTGTAACGTATTTCATGAAATTACGCAGATGTCCGAAGGTACAAAATCGCATTGCGTGTCTCATATGTTTTACATGTACACGGTAGCTAAGACCGTGTGTTAATCAATCTGTTTAACACATGTAACAAACCAACAGGGCTCCCAGGGGCGAGTTTATGCCAGGGGTCATTTGACTCCTCTATATGCATTTGTTGGAGTCATTTGGTCAAATTTATGAGTCAGACATCATTGACGTTATATAATCGACCCAGTTGATGTCAAATTTTATCAACAACCTTTTATTTTCAAAATTTCAAATGATCAAACAAAAAAGATTTGAAATGAGTTCAGACATTCAGCTTACAATTAATTAAAAAGCAATAAAAAAGATAATAATATTGTCGAACCTAATGGCTATTGCGATGTTTAAAGTGAACGACTGAGAGTCAAAATGACTCCTTACCAGTTGAGTTTAGGAGTGAATTCTTAAACATTCTGAGTAACTGCATGCACGACTTCATTGGGAGCTCTGACCAAACGGAAACATGTTTAATATGTTTTGTTTTATTGAACACTTTTAAGCCATATGGCACATGAAGTAGTACAAAATACATTTTCAACAAGTACATGTGACAAAGATAGCAGACATAATAGACAAACGATAATCGTACAACCTGTATATATGGACACCCGGCTGACTGTATATACACGTAGTTGTGTGGCATAACGGACCATACTATGCTCCGGTCATTCCGCGCAGCCGCGTAGTCTGATCAGGGAATATGATGTTCGTCAGTCATTACATGCGTTACCTGCGACACTAAAGTATGTATGTTGATATAGATCTGTGTTATATATATAAACAATATTGTAAACGTGGCGATATATGCGAATAGCTATTTTTCCGCCGGTGTCTCATATGTAACAATAGTGTATAGCAATTATACATACTTTACTATTAATAACACACATATATACCCCCACTGCATGATTAGTACTAACAGTTTGATATAATTACATTCAGTATAGGAATGAATGGCCTTTTTGTGGAATTTATCGGGGTATAAACTTGGAAAAGTCGCGGGAATACTGGACGAAGTTTATATCCCCGATAAATTCAGTATAAAGGCCATTCATTCCTTATAATTCCAGCATTTGAAATAAATTCATCAAGAAAATGTGTTTATTTTCCGTTTTCTTAAGAATTATTTTAACTGCGCCTGACGGTTACGGAAAGTAGTTCGGCATGGGAGTTTACTGGGATATAAATTTTGGACAGAGACTTGCTACGGACCAATCAAATGTTAGGGAATTGTGTAAATATTTTTGTGCTGGAATTATAGTAAAATGGTAAAAGTGATTGTGATTTACGTCTCAGCAACGGCTAATGTCATAAAATGACGGGACCACAATTTAAAGCATGGTCCGACAGATCCGTGCTAAGGAAGTATTCTATTATAGTGTATGAAAGATATTTTCAAACTCTATAGCGGGCTTTAAACTTACAACCTTCTATGTTGTACATAGTTACGCTATTTCTGGTTTTAACAAAATATAACAAATATAATATAAATATAGTAGTTTGGGAGAAGGTCGTGATGTTAATGGATATAGGCTGTCGTTCCTTATCTTAAAGGCTTTGAATATACATGTATATATAAACTAGCCTGCGTACTGTTTCGGAGTTTTCAGACATTACCGATTCTGTAAATGTTATCATGTTTGGTCGTTTCCAATAGTATTTATGTGTACGTGTCTTTCTTACAGCAGTGCACATGGGACATTCCAATACAAAATGATATTCATCTTCTAGTTTGTTACATACAGAGCATTTTCTGTTTTCAATTTGTATTCCGCTCCATCTGTCTGACTCAATTTCCAACCGGTGGGAAGAAACTTTGAGTCGGGCAAATGCAGTTCTAAACTTCGTAACTGTTACATCTCTTAGCTAATATTGTAATTTAAATTCACATACAGTTTTATAAAAGAGTGCTCTACTAGAGTTGTTAATACGAGACTGCCATTGTAAACTCAAATATTGCAAAATGATTTGTTTTTGTTGTGTACATACAAGTCCTTGACACGGCTGTCATGATTAATTTACTGTTTGTACTCAATTCAATTCTATTCAGTATGTATATTACGAATATTTAATAAAAAATAATCTCCAAGTCTTGTATTCATTTGGCCCCAGTAGTATAAATCCCAGTAACATTAAAGGTGCATGTCCACTCAGTAGGCACAAAATGTTCTTTATAGAAAGTAAATAAGTAAAGAAGTGTGTCACTATTCCACCCGTTCTAAAAAGTATGAGTATCCTCTATACAGATATAATCATTTAGTAATATTTAGTTTACTGGGCCCGTTTGCTCAAAACATCCGTTAGCTTAACGGACTGTTAAATCCTTAACTGAATGGTTAAAATCTCTGTTTTAACAGAGATTTTAACCATTCAGTTAAGGATTTAACAGTCCGTTAAGGATTTAACAGTCTGTTAAGCTAACTGGTGTTTTGAACAACTGGGCCCTGATAGTTACTCGGGGTGGTATCAGGCTAGTTTCATATCCTTAAATGTTAACGGACATTACTATTTATTCTCTGTATTTATTTTTTGATGTGCATTGATCATACTTTATAACTGTCAACAATATTTTTTTTCATGTGACACATTTAATTAGTATAAATGATTAATAAATATCATGCCTCATTTGCAGATGAAAATAGCCTGATACCACCGCGAATCACGATCAGTGAAATAAATATTACTTAATGATTATATCTGTATAGTGGGTACTCGTAACTTTTAGAACTGGTGGAATAGTGACACAATTATACACTTAATTTAATTCCTACAAAGAACATGTTGTGCTTACTGACTGGGCATGTACCATTAACCGATAAGACCTGAATTTAAAGGCAATTGTGTCGGGATTGTCTCACTTTATGGATTCATCACTAATATGAAGCTGTGATGGAAGAAATGGGGGTTATGGGTTTTGCGACCAGTGTAGATCCAGATAACCCTGTGCATCCGCACAGTCTGATCAGGAGTTGCACTGTTCGCCATTCTGATTTGGGCCTGAATCCCGTTTTCAAGTATAGTGCTCAATTGAAGTCAGAAATGCACGAAAATACAAAAATCTACAACCCCCTACAACAAAGTGCTATGGCGGCTACAAGTCAAGTTGCCCAATGTAGACACATACTGAATCGTAGGACTATGTCCTGAGTATCTGTCGGCACCGTTGGATTTGGGCCTGAATCCCGTTTTCAAGTATGGTGGTCAATTGAAGTCAGAAATGCACGAAAATAGAAATATCGACCACCCCCTACAAGAAAGTGCTATGGCGGCTTGTCAAACAAGTCAAGTTTCCCAATCTAGACACATATTCAATTGTAGGACTATGTCCCGAGTATCCGTCGACAGCGTCGGATTTGGGCCTGAATCCCGTTTTCAAGTATGGTGGTCAATTGAAATCAGAAATGCAGAGAAAAATACAAAAATCGACAACCCCCTGCATAAAAGTTCTATGGCGGCTGGTGAAACAAGTCAAGTTCCCCAATGTAGACACATACTGAATTGTAGGAGCATGTCCCGAGTATCCGTCGGTACCGTCGAATTTGGGCCTGAATCCCGTTTTCAAGTATGGTGGTCTATTGAAGTCAGAAATGCACGAACAAAGAAAAATCGACCACCCCTTACAACAAAGTGCTATGGCGGCTGGTGAAACAAGTCAAGTTCCCCAATGTAGACACATACTGAATTGTAGCACTATGACCAGAGTATCGGTCGTCACCGTCGAATTTGGGCCTGAATCCCGTTTTCAAGTATCGTGGTCAATTGAAGTCAGAAATGCACGAAAATAGAAAAATCGACCACCCCCTAAAACAAATGCTATAGCAGCTTGTCAAACAAGTCAACTTGCCTTGTACACACATATTGAATTGTAGGACTATGTCCCGATTATCCGTCGTCACCGTCGAATTTTGGCCTGAATCCCGTTTTCAAGTATCGTGGTCAATTGAAGTCAGAAATGCACGAACATAGAAAAATACACCACCCCCTACAATAAAGTGCTACGGCGGCTGGTCAAACGAGTCAAGTTGCCCAATGTAGACACATACTGAATTGTAGCACTATGTCCCGAGTATCCGTCGGCACGGTCGGATATGGTCCTGAATCCAGTTTCAAGTATGGTGGTCAATTGAAGTCAGAAATGCACGAAAATAGAAAAATCGACCACCCCCTATAACGAAGTGCTCTGGCAGCTGGTCAAAAAAGTCAAGTTGCCCAATGTAGACGCATACTGAATTGTATGACTTTGTCCGGAGTATCCGTCGGCAGCGTCGGATTTTGGTGTGAATCTCGTTTTCAAGCATGGTGCTCATTTGAATCCAGAAAAGCATGAAAATAAAAAAATGGACATCCCCCTACAACAATGTGCTATTGCGGCTGGTCAAACAAGACAAGTTGCCAAATGTAGACACATATCGAATTGTAGGACTATGTCCAGAGTATCCATCGGCACCGTCGGATTTGGGCCTGAATCCCGTTTTCAAGTATATATGGTGGTCAATTGAAATCAGAAATGTACGAACATAGAACAATCAACCACCCCCAACACAAAGTGCTATGGCGGCTGGTCAAAGTTTGTCCCAAGTATCCGTCGGCACCGTCGGATTTGGGCCTTAATCCCGTTTTCAAGTATGTTGGTCAATTGAAGTAAGAAATGCACAAACATAGAAAAATCGACCACCCCCTACAACAAAGTGCTATGGCGGCTGGTCAAACAAGTCAAGTTGCCCAAAGTAGACTCATATCGAATTGTAGGACTATGTCCCGAGTATCCGTCGGCATCGTAGGATTTTGGCCGGAATCCCGTTTTCAAGTATGGTGGTCAATTGAAATCAGAAATTCACGAACATAGAAAAATGGACCACCCTCTACAACAAAATGCTATAGCGGCTGGTCAAACAAGTCAAGTTGCCCAATGTAGACACATACGGAATTGTAGGACTATGTCCCGAGTATCCGACGGCTCCGTCGGATTTGTGCCTGAATCCCGTTTTCAAGTATGGTGGTCAATTGAAATCAGAAATGCACGAACATAAAAAGATCGACCACCCCATACAACAAAGTGCTATGGCGGCTGGTCAAACAAGTCAAGTTGCCCAATGTAGACACATATTCAATTGTAGGACTATGTCCCGAGTATCCGTCGGCCGCGTCGGATTTGGGCCTGAATCCTGTTTTCAAGTATGGTGGTCAATTGAAGTCAGAAATGCACGAAAATACGAAAATATGAAAATCGAAAACCCCCTACAACAAAGTGCTATAGCGACTTGTCAAACAAGTCAAGTTTCACCATGCAGACACATACTGAATTGATTTGTAGGACTATGTCCCGAGTATCCGTCGGCACCGTCGGATTTGGGCCTGAATCTCGTTTTCATATATGTTGGTCAATTAAAGTCAGAAATGCACGAACATAGAAAAATCGACAACCCCCTACAACAAGTACTATGGCACTTGTCAAACAAGTCAAGTTGCCCAATGTACACACATATTGAATTGTAGGACTATGTACCGAGTATCCGTCGGCACCGTCGAATTTGAACATGAATACCGTTTTCAAGTATCGTGGTCAATTGAAGTCAGAAATGCACGAACATAGAAAAATCGACCACCCCCTACAATAAAGTGCTATGGCGGCTGGTCAAACAAGTCAAGTTGCCCAATGTAGACGCATATTGAATTGTAGGACTATATCCCGAGTATCCGTCGGCAGCGTCGGATTCGGGCCCGAATCCCGTTTTCAAGTATGGTGGTCAATTGAAGTCAGAAATGCACAAACATAGAAAAATCGACCACCCCCTTCAATAAAGTGATCGGGCGGCTGGTCAAACAAGTCAAGTTGCCCAATGTAGACGCATATTGAATTGTAGGACTATGTCCCGAGTATCCGTCGGCACTGTCGGATTTGGGCCTGAATCCCGTTTTCAAGTATGGTGGTCAATTGAAGTCAGAAATGCACGAACATAGAAAAATCCACGACCCCCTACAATAAAGTGTTATGGCGGCTGGTGAAACAAGTCAAGTTGCCCAATGTAGATACATGTTGAATTGTAGGACTATGTCCCGAGTATCCGTCGGCAGCGTCGGATTTGGGCCCGAATCCCGTTTTCAAGTATGGTGGTCAATTGAAATCAGAAATGAACGAAAATACAAAAATCGACAACCCCCTACAACAAAGTGCTATGGCGGCTGCTCAAACATGTCAAGTTGTCCAATATAGACACATATTGAATTGTAGGACTATGTCCCGAGTATCCGTCGGCAATTTCGGATTTGGGCCTGAATCCCGTGTTCAAGTATGGTGGTCAATTGAAGTCAGAAATGCACGAAAATAGAAAAATCGACAACCCCCTACAACAAAGTGCTATGGAGATTGGTCAAACAAGTCAAGTTGCCCAAGGGTCTACCTTGGGCAACTTGACTTGTTTCTAACATTATGTGTCTAACATAATGAATTGAAGCACTTTGTCCCGAGTATCCGTCGGCAGCGTCGGATTTTTGCCTGAATCCTGTTTTCAAGTATGGTGGTCAATTGAATTCAGAAATGCACGAAAATAAAAATATGGACCACCCCCTACAACAAAGTGCTATTGCGGCTTGTCAAACAAGTCAAGTTGCCCAATGTAGACTCATATGGAATTGTAGGACTATGTCCCGAATATTCGTCGGCATCTTCGGAGTTTAGCCTGAATCCCGTGTTCAAGTATGGTGGTCAATTGAAGTCAGAAATTCACGAACATAGAAAAATCTTCCACCCCCTACAACAAATTGCTATGGCGGCTGGTCAGACTAGTCAAGTTGCCCAATGTAGACACATACGGAATTGTAGGACTACGTCCCAAGTATCCGTTGGCAACGTCGGATTTGGGCCTGATTCCCTTTTTCAAGTATGGTGGTCAAGTGAAGTCATAAATGCACGAACAAAGAAAAATGGATCACCCCCTACAACAAAGTGCTATGGCAGCTGGTCAAAAAAGTCAATTTGCCCAATTTAGACACATATTGAATTGTAGGACTATATGTCCCGAGTATCCGTCGGAAAAATCTGATTTGGGCCTCAATCCCGTTTTCAAGTATTGTGGTCAATTGAAGTCAGAAATGCACGAAAATAGAAAAATCGACAACCCCCTACAACAAAGTACTATGGCGGCTGGTGAAATAAGTCAAGTTGCCGAATGTAGACGCATACTGAATTGTAGGACTATGTCTCGAGTATCCGTCGGCACCGTCGGATTTGGGCCTGAATCCCATTTTCAAGTATGGTGGTCAATTTAATTCAGAAATGCAAGAAAATACAAAAATCGACAACCCCGTACAACTGCTATGACGGCTGGTCAAACGAGTTAAGTTGCCCAATGTAGACACATAATGAATTGTAGGACTATGTACCGGGTATCCGTCGGCACCGTGGGAATTTGATCAAGGGTAATAATCTACACCAGCGGATACATGCCATACGGCTTTTGTTGACCAAGCATTTGGTCGAAATGGATCCAAATAACTCAGGTAATTGAAATAGGGCAGTATTATCGAGGATATGATAATAATGCGGTGAATTGCCGGTCTTGGCAGGATTCAGACGTAATTGGCAGCATTAAAAGTAAATAATAAACATATGTACTTACCAGTTCCCATTGAAGGCTTGTGACCCAAAGTGTTCACAAGAATGTTTGAATGTCCGACTGCTAGAATAAGGTTGTGATAGATTATATACATACTCTAGTGCATAAGTTTCTTCTAATTACCGCTTGTCACTATGGGAACTCCGTGCCAACATTTTGCTTACAATTTTGCGCAAGTGGACTAATGTTCTAACAGTCAGTCTAGCTCATGAGAAATATGGCGAATTTATCTGAAATAATTCAGTCATCAGTAGATATGACCTACTCGGTATTCAGACTAGCATCCAAGTCTGCATAAACAGTGTAAATCACTCAGATATAACCGGTGCAAAATCCAAATGTTTTTTGCATGTTACTCCGACTAATTGCAGTAGCAATTTATTCTATTTGTAAACGAAGGGCGAACACGATTGAAATGCTTACTAAAATTAGCTCTGCATTTTATATTACGAGTCAATCCAATATCAGTTCTGCACCCTGTATAATACACGAGAATATTGCAAATTTTAACTTGTAACAAATGTAACGTGAATTTTCTGGATGACTTTCATTCACTCTATGTTGGACACATGTAAAACTCCAATCCTGTACATTCATTTTATTAAGTCATGTACGTTCACTGTGAATTTTAAATAGTGAAAATGCTATTGCGACCAGGATAGATCAGATCAGACAGTTCTGCTCTAAATGCACTGATTTATACGTCAGTAAGCTGTAATAAGGACATGATGTGAAGTATAATTTATTTCAATCACTGATGCTTTAGGTCCGCCTGTGTAATCCTACAGTCTGATTAGAGTATACAGTGTTTATCATTAGTAATGTAATGCTGTGAGTCTGCACAGGAAAATACTTGGCATATTTGCTATTTATTAAATTAGCGCAGTCGCAATTAAATGTTTGTTTACTAATGGTAAATAACTGTGAATGACGGTGATATTCACATGTATGGCTGTGAATATATATTGTTTTGTACACTAGATATAGTGGCTGTTCATTAATGTGTTACATCGCATTCTCCGACATATGAATTCCATCAGCATCCTTCTTCCAACTAGTGAAAATATATTTGTGTACATTGCAATTTATCATGTGTCATCATTTAAATGTATGATGTTGTGTAGTATTGCTAATCAATCATAATATTGATCGCATGTGCACTACTGTGACTATTATGGAGACTATAACACGTTACACTCTGGTAACAACACCGTTTGTGTGTTGTAGTCCCAGCCAGTCAGTCAGCCAGCCAGCCAGGGAACCAGCGACGGCACGTCTATCGGGTGTTCTTGCGTAGAACCAGTACGCTGCACCGATACTATTCTGGGGGTCCACTACACGACACCGTGTACCAGCGGGGACTCTGTCCGTGTGGACCAAGGGCGTAACGAGCGGGGTATTATTCCGGTGACATCATTCCGTCCGAGGACGAGATGAATCTCGAAGGACGTCCACCCATGTGATATATTGGCCCCATCCGTCCAAGTAGTCTTTTATAAGTAACGACGTCATATAACGTCACCCT
Source organism: Conchocele bisecta (assembly GCA_029237695.1). Lineage (NCBI taxonomy): Eukaryota > Metazoa > Mollusca > Bivalvia > Lucinida > Thyasiridae > Conchocele > Conchocele bisecta. Next base: position 52,573,262 of record CM055272.1, on the reverse strand, counting down.
CATCATGGCGGAAACCTGAGTTGGATGATAGAAACTTTAAGTCTGTATCTTGAACATGAGGAACACTGTTATACGATACTTACCTGTTCCAGAATCGTGACTGCCTTGGTTGTGTGACTGAGCTTTGGAGAACTCATCGAGAGGACGTTGTCCGTACTGTCTTGAATATTCATTATTTGTGTATATCATTATTTGTAAATACATCATCATTGTAACTATATACCTTGTTGTCTCTTTCCACTACGTGCTTGGTGTTCCGACACAACAATGAACTATCCCAGTGTCACCCTGGCGTGACACCGTCGGATTTGGGCCTGAATCCCGTTTTCAAATATGGTGGTCAATTGAAGTAAAAAATGCACGAAAATAGAAAAATCGACCACCTCCTACAACAAATTGCTATGGCGGCTGGTCAAACCAGTCAAGTTGCCCAATGTAGACACATACTGAATTTTAGGACCATGTCCCGATTATCCGTCGGCACCGTCGGATTTGGGCCTGAATCCCGTTTTCAAGTATGGTGATCAATTGAAGTCAGAAATACACGAACATTGAAAAATCGACCACTCCCTACAACAAAGTGCTATGGCGGCTGGTCAAAAAAGTCAAGTTGCCCAATGTCGACACATACAGAATTGTAGGAATATGTCCCGAGTATCCGTCGGCACCGTCAGATTTTGGCCTGAGTCCTGTTTTCAAGTATGGTGGTCAATTGAAATCAGAAATGCACGAAAATACAAAAATCGACAACCCCCTACATCAATGTGCTATGGCGGCTGGTCAAACAAGTCAAGTTATCCAATGTAGACACATACTGAATTGTAGGAATATGTCCCGAGTATATGTCGGCACATATAATTGTAGGACTATGTCCCGAGTATCCGTCGGCACCGTCGGATTTGGTCCTGAATCCCGTTTGCAAGTATGGTGGTCAATGAAGTCAGAAATGCACGAACATAGAAAAATCGACCATCCCCTACAACAAAGTTCTATGGCGGCTGGTCAAACAAGTCAAGTTGCCCAATGTAGACACATATTGAATTGTAGGACTATGTCCCGAATATCCGTCGGCACCGTCGGATTTGGTCCTGAATCCCGTTTGCAAGTATGGTGGTCAATGAAGTCAGAAATGCACGAACATAGAACAACATGGACAATCGCTATATCCCATCCTGCCTATCGACATGGGGATAATGGAACAATTGTTTAATACTGATGATACTAGATGTAGTGCTAAAGCATACAGCAATGTAGTATGGGGCCGAGTTGGACACAGGTGGCATTGATGTCCCAAATCGTTCCATCACACAGCTCCATCTGCACCATAGCCTGGATATTGTGTACATACACCCAGTAGATTAGTAGCACAAACACGTCGGTGTCGTCTGAAAGGATGCGGATCACTCGCGTGTCGGACTGAGGAGATAGGAGATCAGTGTTATGTCCTCTTCATCAAGGGTGAACACACCATCGGCACGGCTTTTCAATGTGACTCCTTCGCCGAAGCTGAATATACATAACACGTTCGACAGTTGCAACTTGTTATGCTTATTCCGCATGATGGCGTCTCGACTGGGCAGTGGTGTGTTGATTGTGAGGTCGTAACCGATGGAGCCGAGACCAGCTAGTCGCATACGCTCATGGTCCTTCGCAGAAACGCTGTGGTATTTGTCGAATACCAACACCTTCTCGCCAGGGAGAGAGGATAGTCTGGTATTGATGGACTCAACTAAAATGGAGGCATCACCTCTGGACGGCCAAACAATGTGATAGAGAAGTTGGCTGACATTGAAAATGGTGAGATCAGGTGGTGGTGATCGTAGTGCCTGAATGCATAGTTTGTGAGCCAACGGCGCTTTGTTATCTTTCCTCAAGCGGCCATATTCGTATTTGAGGGCGGGGGTACTGGGCATAGCTCATACGTGAAGATGGGTGCTAGCTCTATCTGTCGTTACTGTCCGACGGTTAACAGCATAAGAAAGATCGTCTCTAGGTCGAAGATTGTCTTGTCTTCCACTTTCACACCTTTCTTTAAGTGTTCCATTGTTTTGATAGGGCTAGAGATGGTTCCATCAAATCCAGTGGGGAGGGATGCTTGAAACTTGGCGGACATTTGTTGGCGTATGTCAACTGCCTTTGTAACATTTATCTCTGCTTCAGGAGGAGAGAATGGAATCTATCCATTCTGCTACCATCTCTGGAGAAAGAGTCATACCCTTCAGTTCACCCTTGCCAATTCGAAAGGCGGTTTGTTTACCGAACTGGTCAGAGCTCACGCTGATCCTGCTGCCCTCCTGGTGACGACACACGAATACACCTGACATAAGTTCCGTCTTGGCCGTTTGTGGCAGATGGTGTCGCATCTCGTATAGGTGCTTGGTGATGTAGCGGGCGTAGTGATGGTGGCCAGCAATGAAAATGTACGGGAGCATGCGCTCGAGTGTCAGCTGCTGCAGCAGGAAATCTCCTTCCCTCCCGCTACGAAGCAGTTGATGGACGAGGAGAGTAGGCTTGATGAAGTTGTCCACCCAATGTCTGCCAGTTGGGTGTTGCGGACACGTCTCAAGGTAGTCGTTCAGTTCCTGGAATGATTTGGGACCGGTGGTGAGAAAGTGGCTCAGAAGAGTAGTCGAAACCATCCGAAACGCTCGCATGGCCCGAACTCAAGACTTGCCGCTCATGATTCCTGCCAACCCTCCGAATGCTGAACTGATGAGAGGCTCAAAACCTGAGCCGCACATTAGTTTGCCAATGCAGCCACGGAAGTACTGCACGGTGTGCATGATTCCAGGCCTCAGAATGATGTTATTGAAGCGATCAATGTCATTCTACTTGATTTGGCAGGCAACCATATATAGGTGAAGGTCGAAGGAGATGTGTACATAGGACATCCCCATATCAGCCAACGACTTGGCGAGGTACTGCAACGAAGTCAGCACTGTGTCTGGATGGGATGCTGTGGCGTCGATCAATGGTCCAAACATGTACGTACTCGCTGGCTTCTTGTTGGGTCATTACGCGCCTCCTGATTATTGACCCCACCCCACTCCATTGCAGTCTCGTGCGTGTTGAATGTGTTTAGCCACTTCATATCTTTCTCTTGCGCAGTAGCTAGACTCATCTGACGGGCACAAGCTTCTTGGTAGGAGATACCGGATGTGACCTCTGCCGCTGGGGGGTTCACCCTCTTCGGTCCCGAGTAGCGCTGAAGCTGAAGGCTTCCCGATGAACTGCTGCTGGTCCTAGATTGTGCAGCTTTCTTAGAACGTCTGTGTATCTCTTCCCTGGTTGAGCACGGCCGTATTCCAGAATACCTACAATCAAAGCGCCATATTGCTGTGTCGACAGATTAGGCTTATCTGCTTTCATTATCGGTATCGAATATTAGGTCTGTTCAATGTCTTTATTGATCATTGAAACAATGTTCGTCTAGTAATTATAATTGATCTTACAATGTGATCTGTTTTGTCTGGACATGACACAAAGCTATTTATATACATGTACCGTTGCGGAAGGATATATTTATGCTGTAATAACTTGTAGCTCAACCCAGTTTCATGTTGATACTTTGCTTTATATTGTATTTGTATTATCAGGATGTCATTAATATTTGAAATAAATTATTATTAACTAATACCTGCATGATGTGGTTGCTGGCATTCATGTGACAGGACGTGGGTTGTGCGTCGACCATTGGGAGTGAAAAACTGTAGATCGAGATTTTCAAACCATGCGAAGATAACGCCGACGGTTCTACACAGTCCCATGAACCGATGGAGAATCTGTGCATTATCACCAAGAAAACGAGCAGCCGATTTCCGGAATCTCAGGACCTCGTCGTACCTAGGTTGTAAAGCCGTGGTCATGGAGGAGCTTTAGAAGTCCAGAACTACCGTGCTGATGCTGCAGTTTGACGACCAGTCCTAATGTTGTCTGGTTTCTGGTACCCGTTATGTGGCTCTGAATCGACTGGCTGAGGCTAAGAGATTTCTTGGTCACTTCACAACCAGAAACCAGGTCCGAAATCAGCTTCAGCAAGGTTGGGCTTGTCGCCTTGATTGTGTTGGCCTTTGTAAACTCTGATAGGTCATAATTGGCGCTGTTGTACTTGACTGACCGTGCCTCCTTCTTGATCTGCCTCACCACGGAATTAATACTCGTCTCATCCGTATCAGCAACACTCACCACTTTGAAACTTTTAGCAATATACTCGCGGTAACCAACAATGGTTGCACACACATCCACCCGAACAACGATAACATTTGTATTCATGCAGTCAGTCAACTTGCTGAATATGTCACGTCGACAGAGCTTACCATCAAATTCAGAGTACAGGGAATGCAGTTCAACACGATTCCATATTCTGGACTTGTCTCGGTTCATGCACTCAATGACTTGCTGCAGAGCGTTTTCATATACACTACCAGTTGTCAAATCAGTATAGTTGGGAACTTTCATGAAACTGTTATAGCAGCGCACATGATACTTGCACTCAGCAGAAGGTAGGTCAGACACAACACCAAGGTTCAACTTGACCCTTCTAGCTACATCATCATTACGTTGATCGGCAACATCAAGGATCATATCTTTCATAGTGGGGAGTGGGTTACGTTCTTTATCAAAACGTTTCTTAGTCATACACTCGCGTACACGGTCCTATCTGTCCGGGTGTTTACTGTCCATCGGTAAACACTCAACACCACAGAAGATACAGTCATATTTGTAGTTAAATACACCATATACCTGTGTCTGAGACCTTGTGGTAACCCTTACACTCATACAGTCAGCCGTTCTTTTCTGTTACTTTTTTAGTCTCTCAATTCTGTCTTTTGATGTATATGTACAATAACAGCCTTTATGACAGAGTATGCTAGCGGAACCACCACCACTATTAATAATGTCCTGGAGCTTAAGTTGCAGGTCTCCATCTCCGAATTTCGTGTATTATCCACCTCCGTGGCACACCGGGAGGAAACAACTTGAGTAAGTCATATCTGGAATTACCAACAAAATGTGCATATCATTTTCAAAGTTATGTGCAAGGTTTGGGACATAAATGACCTTGACATTGAACGCTAGGTTTTGACCTTGATTCCACATCAATCTGAAAAGTTTAGTAATTGATCCAGGACCATGAAAATCCATAATATAGACACCATTATCATTACAATCGGTTCATTTGTGCCGGATATATGACATTTACAAGTTTGGCACATTTGTTAAGTACAAATAACCTTGACATTGAGCCACGAAGTATGACCTTCATCCCCAGTCTCTCTGAAAAGTAAATTAATTGACACATGACCATGTGCAGCACGTAAGTAGGCACAGCTCACATGAAAATTGATCCACGAAGGCTTGGGATATGCTATTTGTTACTATTTATTGGCGGAAAATGACATTGAACTTGACCTTTGACACTTATTGTGACCCGAAATCACAATACTGATGACATAAATCGATTGCCTAGGTCAAAATCATACAGAAAAGTGGTATCACATGTGAGTCTAAGTTGACTGGTAAAACAGTTATATTTCATTCCTACCTGTGGCGGCCGTCTTGGATTTATGCAAATTATCGGAGTTACCCAACGTTGTCACGGTGGCAACCAAGCTAATTTCCTTCTCTAGACCCATGAGAGTACAAAACCACAAAGAAACAATACACTTCTCACAACAGCAAGGTACTCAATCTGGCAAATCGACTATTATGGTATAGGCGTGGTCACCGTGTGTAGATGTATATCCCTTTGTTCTCAGTTAGTTGTTAACTTACTGACTGTATCTGCGTAACATTTCGGTTTGCTTGCGAACAGTCCAACATATCAAATAAGAAGCAGGCCATTGTATACGTCTGTTTTCGAAACAAAACGGGACGTACGTGTGCGCTGGCATCCTTCAGTCCGTCCAGCCAGTCATCTGTCGGCGTGACACACATGTTAAAGTCGTTGGTCAAGCTTCTAATTTCAAACTATTAGATATGCAGCGACACTGTCATCAGTCAGTGGTGTACACCACATATCACTATAAACCATGCGATCTTCAGATGACATTGGGCTACTTTCGCATTTCGTTGATTTATTTATTTCCCATGGTTAAAAGTTTGTGCAGGGTATTGATTCACGTGGTTTCCAAAGATGATTTTCCGAAGTGACTCAACCTGTGACGTCATTTTTACAGTAAATTTTCTTTAAGCTCTTCATAAGAAACGCACAGATTATGATGATACATCGCCGTGATAGCGCACCACAATCGATGGCATGATGTGTGTTTTATGGGTGCTTCACAATTGTATTACAGTAACTTGAAACTTTCACGAATAATCCAGTACCGGTTATTTCTTACATGCACATGCTCTACAGTTTTGTTTACATTGACGGTAACCGACTTTTCATCAAAACGACAGAAGTATGAGATTAAAACAAACCATACGTATACAATAAATGAAAACATGTTCTGCATTTGCTGCGCTATGTTCTATAAAAATCCGTGATTTCATGAGATATGTATTGAAGGAAATATACTGTAAATATATACATCTAAATAAAAATGACTTCACGCGGCTGGGGAACCACGTACGTGATCCCACGCCCTATTGCGGTCAAACTTCGGTCTTCAATACGGCTATGTATGCAACAGCCACTATATTTGCACATTATCAGCAGCCAGTGGTGTGCGTCACATACCACTATGAAAGACATGGGCACGTCATGTGATTTTTTACCTTCAGACAACTGTGTTATTTCATGAAATACATTTACAAATTTAACAAAGTTTCCATAATGTTTCAGAGTACATGTGTACTTCTGAAGTCATTTACGGAAGATATCCCATTTTCTGTAAATACATTTCATGAAATACAGCAGATGTCCGTGGGCACAAAATCGCATGGCGTGTCTCAAATGATATTGGCCTACTGTAACTCTTTTGGCTAAAGTTATGTGCCAAACCTCCATCATGAGTAGTGTTGTGTCTGCAGACACCAAGCTTACTGGTGCTGCACTACGCAGCAGTGTAATACATATTCCCACAGATATACATGACAACATCTTTCTCAGTATTTTATAAATAACGAAATTGCGTTGACTCCTTAGCACTCCCCTCTTGAAGCATATGATATTAAGACCATTGCCATGTGGAGCTAATGCATCTCTGTAATTGTATAATGGTATATGGAAGTAGCAATATTGATGCTTCGATTCTGCTCTTAATATAACAGATACCGTATGTTACTTCACATGGTTGATCATATACACATATAATTAATTACAAGACAATGACAAGCGGTTGTGCACCGCACTAGACAAGTAGTGGGCGCCTCGGACTGTGACAACGTTTATCTATCGATCATTGCCAGAAGCATGCGTTGTGTCCTTGAGCAAGACACATTGACCTCAGTGACTACTTCAATTCACCCAGCTCTATAGATGGGTCCCGTATAATGAACAGTATCCTCGATTGTATTTATAGTGTGTATACACGTATAGATGAAATAAACTTTAATCCACACCTTTAAGTCACCAAACGTGATTTAAATTAATAGAATATTGATGAATCCAATGTAATCGATGCGTGTGTGTTTTTGGTTTTGCATCCGCAACGACACACACGAATACGACTACATGTAGCAGAAAATATACATTGTATATGCGGTTTCATTGTATTTGTTCAAATTCAATATGCATTTACACCTACTTAACCCTTAGACCGCTACACACAACAATTGTCGTCTGCTGTTGCTTTTATATTTTACCATTTTTCTCAATAAAAACGAGTTTTGACAGCACTTCAGAATCATATCCATTTCTGAAGTGCTGTCAAAGCATGTTGTAAATTATTCTAAAGTGCTGTCAACGCATGTTTTTGATGATAAAAATGGAAAATAGAAAATAAACAGTAGACGACAAAAGAATTAAGATAGTGGTTTAAGGGTTAATCACTAATACCATTCCTCTATGGCTGCTATCTCCATCCAGACACATACATTACGTATTCTATGTTTCTGCTACATCACATTTATATAAATATAGTATTATAGGGAAAACATTTACATTAAATCGGACGACGATACTTAATATCAATTGATAATATGTATACACTATTATGGTTAGTTGGTATTGCTGATGTATGGCGGCGATCTTGGAGTTATGCAAATGGTGAATTAAAACTGCATTGTAGTATGACTCTCATACTTCATGTTATCTACAAACACAGTAATAACTGGCTTACTGCTTAAACAATGACATATGGAGGGAACTATTGAAATATGGCAGTATATATAGACTAACATGCTATGTCTATATCTTTGTTTACGTTTCTTTTTTATCAATCTGATATTTTCATTTGTCTTGTTATAATGGTCGGGAGAGTAGCGAGAGTATTAAAGTGACATATGGTGGCCATATTGAAAATAATGATATGACCTGTTGAATGGAAACTATCACTCGGACCAGGTCATTACACGGAAAATCTGTTATTGCACACGCGAAAATCCATGTACATGTATTTTAATGTTCATGTTTTCTGCCAGAAGTTCATTGAATTCGCCAAATATAAATACATGTAACTATGTGTCTGTAGAAATGCGGCCTATGTGATTGATACTGATCAGACTGTGCGGATGCACAGTCTGATCTGGATGTATACTGCAACCGGCTGACCCTGTGCCAGCATGCTGGTCGTTTATACATAGTAAACCCCGTTTTCTTTATATTTTTGGATTAGGTACAGGTCAACTGGGGTGTGTCTGAACAATGCCCCGTCACTCTTTGTAATTGTGGCTGTAGAGAAATTGAGGCGAAAAATAAGCGCCTGAATTATAGACATAAAACAAATTGAACAACAACAACACAATGTGAGTCAAACATAACCCAAAACAAAATAAAGCGCACGTTCTCATAACAGCTTTGTCATCAAAGGTTGCCTGATGGCTTTAAGACATTTATATTGGTGCAGATGTTATTATTTTACAGTTTCTATCCCAGTTTGTAATGTCAAATGGAGAACCGATTACCATGGCGGACCAATAAACGACAATTAAAAACAACCACATTGTATTTGACAGCACTCGGTTTGTATGCCCCCCCCCCCCCCCCCACCCATACCGAATGGTTAATGTGGCATAGTGATACTGGTGTCTGTACGTCCGTCTGTCATGAACCTTAACACATACTTTGGTAAATATATTGTATATAGTTTCCCAGACAAAACAAAGGGCCAAAAATGAACTACAACAATGTACCAATGCTGTACAGTTCTTCAATAGTATTGTAATAGTATAGCAACTCACATGCAAATGAGCTATCACTATACTATCAATGCACTATCAACAATGAACTAATAAATAACAGCTGATATCAATATACTAGCAATGCACTGTTAATAAAGACCTGATGCCGTACTGATGCCAGCAATGCACTAACAATGTACTATGAACAGTGTATGAACAACAAACTAATGCAGTACTGATGCCACCAATGCACTAACAATGTACTATGAACAGTGTATCAACAACAAACTAATGCAGTACTGATGCCACCAATGCACTAACAATGTACTATGAACAGTACTGATTATATGTAGCAATGTACCAGCATTGTACTGTATACAATATATTAACAATATACATAGCTAGGACAAGCAGCTATATATATAGTACATTGGTAGCTGAGCTATCAATGTACTGCTATAAATGAACTACCAATGTACTACAGTCTAACCTCTCTAAACCGGAGACATATTAGTGTATTTAATTTTAATTGGTTTCTAATTTAATTGTAATGACATTGTATGTTCATGATTGCAAAACACACAAACAGGGCTTTCAGAGATCATATACTAGAAAGTCAAACGAGCCTTTAAAATGGACACCCTGTCAGTGGTTTTTATACGCTCTGAAACAAGATTATACTTTATGTGCGAAGTAAAATTTTAATGTTTTATAGCAAAATTTACCATTGTGCTGCAATCTCCATAATGTAAGAGTAAAAAGTAGATTTTAGGGGTAAAAAACCCCAAAGAGTCACTATTAAGACTGCCCTGCCTGGGGAACTCCGATGATGTGCGTTTTTTAGAGAGTTTCAACTGTATAAACAAGTATGCATGCTTATTATGGGTCAGAATGATATGTACACCTATACTTTGAGAATGTCGGCTTCTCCTGACAGACAAACTGTAGTTTGCTATATATGTGCATGTACATTTGTATAATGGTTTGGTGTATATAAATATAGACAATTGGAAGTAAATATGCGAAACAATCGACAAAAACCTTGAGATTCCGTACGTCTGTCTGTGTACATGTACGTTGAAAAGTTTGTAAGAGTTTCTCCAGTTAGAGTCCAGTATGCCACAGGGGCATATCCATATGTTGTACATACATAATGTCTAGTTGTCTTTGCGACCATCATAGACCCAGATCAGCATGCACATTAAAAATCGCAAATATTCACCAAAATCGCACCTTTTTATTCCATCGCGTAGCGAGAATGGGATATAGGGATGCAAAAGTTGTCCACCAAGCTGTCTGTCTGTCCGTCAGGTATTCCAGTCTACTATAACTTCTTTAGCGTATGGTCGATTGGCTTCAAACTTCATGTACATGTTTTAGTTTATTAGTTATTACCATCCATATTTTCATTCCCCACGCCATACATCCCCTCGTGCCAAAGGACAAGGTCGATTAACCTTGAAATTTCATATTCAGTATATTTTCACATTCAGTAGATGCGTGTAAATTTCTCCATTTTACTATAACTTGTTTAGATTGTTGTTTATTGCGGCTTAACGGCCTATCAACACAGCTAAGGTCATTTAAGGCCGGGTAAATGGGTTTGGTACTAAATCCCATATATTACCAGTACAAGTACATCTACATGTTCAAGTACATGTACACATTGGGGGGGGGGGATCACAAAATCCGAACTGAATATTTACAATAATGCCAGGTCCTCGCCAGTCCGGAATCACTTGGCCCCCTCCCAAAAGCAGTAGGATCAGTAATAATCTTACTACTTTTACAATGGGCAATAACCCAATTCAACTCCCAGGTAACAAAAGAGCCAAAGATAAAAACGTACCTGAGGGTCAAACCAGGCAAATCGTGATTCCTATAAGGAGGAACCACTACCGTTAATTTACGCCGTCACATTCGCCCGACCAACCACCCACTATAACTTCTTTAGTGTAAGACCCATTGGCTTGAACCGTCATGTACATATTTATAATCATCCATATTTTCATTCCCCAACCCATCCTTGCTCCCCTCGTGCCCAAGGTCAATTAACTTTGAAATTTCACATTTAGTAGATTTTCACATTCAGTAGATGCGTGCGCATTTCTCCATTTTCCTATAACTTCTTTAGTGTATCACCAATTGGCTTCACAGTTCATGTGCATTTTCTCATCATTCATATTTTCACTGCCCACCCCACCCATGCTCCCCTCGTGCCCAAGGTCAATTAACTTTGAACTCTCATATTCAGTAGATTTTCACATTCACTAGATATGTGCGCGTTTCTCCATTCACTTATTAGCTTCAAATTTCATGTGCATGTTACTCATCATTCATATTTTCATTCCGCATCCCACCCATGCTCCCTCCGCCCCCATGGTCAAATAAATTTCACAATCGGTAGATGCGTGCGCATTTATCCAACTTCTTTACTTTAGTGTATGAGAGATTTGCTTGAAACTTCATGTGCATATTTCTCATCCTTCAATTTTTAATATTCCCCGCCCTACCCATGCTCCTCTGTGCATAAGGTCAAGGTAGAATAATTATTCATTATGGGATACATGCCATTGGCAACGTTCTTGTCTAATTAATAGAATAATCTGAACATTATCACGTAGAGACTCTGGACATTCCTAATAATTAGACTTAGGATTGAAAGGGCTAATGGGTAAAATTTGAAGACAGTTCACTTGCGGAAAGCTTGACATAGTGATCAGTATGATCATGATGATGTATATGTGTGCGTTCTTCCATCCCTACACTCATTTTGTTTAATGTTATACTGACAATGATGTCTCTGCATGAAATATATTTGCATTCAAATTGTATGTATGAGCAATAATCTGACAATACCTTGCTATTTTCATTACTGGCATGTATATATCCTGATCAGTTGCAACATTCATGCAGCTTTATAGTAATTATTCATATGCATTGACATAGCCAACAGTCTAGACCCTGATCAGAAGTTAGGTAATGATCCGACTAATGGATCAAGACCGAGATATGGCATGCGAAATTGGGCTAAACTGTATGTCCAAAATGTATGTCCGTCACCCAAATGACACTGGGTGGATATATCAATGTGATGAAGCTATTGCATCATGGTGAAGATTGGTAATGATCTGAATATATAAAAATCAATACGGATCAAAAATTGTGTGACGCGGACGATGGCGCCAGAATTGTGACCGCTATATTTACGTCTCACTTTCCCCTATTATGGGCGAGACAAAAATGGGGCTTTGGGCAACATTTTGGATAGTAAAACAACACAACTGTTCCACTTATCTCACTGAACTTCATTTAATAATAACTATGTCTTTACACACCATTTTTTTGTAAATGTTTACATCGATTGATAGTTCAAATGGTCATTTCAGTGAGATCAAGAAACCATTGAATTTGAAACATAAATTTAGCTGCACGTTTTCCGCTCTATTGGCAATAGGTTACACTACATAGCTACACCACGCTACACTGTAAAAATGTGCGTAATAGCATTTACACTTCGCTCACTAAATTTAGTAAATTATAGAAACTAAATGTCCACGGCAAGCATATCACGCCCGTCGAGGTATTTAGTTTAAACAGTATATAGTTTATTTCATTTGGATAAACACATGTCATGTATACACATTATAGTATTGGAGAATTGAGGAGAAAGCAAATAAACTTGTATAATACCTTTGTTCTAGGTATTTGATGATCCTACTGGGCCAGTACATGTATATGTATCTGGTTAGAGCAATTGGATTGTGAAGATACATGTATTAGGCGAAACGAAAGCTCTATACGAATCATAATGCTGATTGTTTTATTTTGGATTGCAGATGAACGCTTTTATTTAAACATGGCAGACGTACCTTTGTCATTTGCAAACTGTAGATCCCGATGAGCTGGCTATTCACGAGCCGTCTCATCAGGATCTACGCCATTCGTACGTACTTTATTTATACCAAAAAATGACCCCTGATACAGCGTAATGTAACAGTTACACACGGATAACCACAGTGCATGGTTTCTTTATTTTATTTCAAAATCACCAGAAATGGCGAGTCTTAAATACGCTAAAGCCAGTCTATTTATAAACCGTTATGATCTCTACAGCTATCGAGACCTTCACCTGTAACAATTATACTATTTATAAATTAAATATAAATGTTTTGAAATATCGCTAGTATAAGTATATATTAATAATAATATACATGTAGTGGATAAATATGTGCATTGTGATGGAACTTTCTGTGTGAGAACAACTGTAGCACGAAAACGTCACGACTCGAGCGGTCTGCCGTCCGCAAATATTGACAACGACGTAACGTAACGTACGTCATGTCAAAACAACGTCGCTGCGACAAAGTGACGTCAGATGGGTATATTTGTTGGTCTAGAAAGATGGTATCAGCTGAATACAGCATTGGTTTATATATCATATTGTTCAAGAGGGATCATATTTTCTAAATATGTTGATAACTCAATTTCGCATTTTTGACCCATAAATCGGGCTTAATGACAACATTTTCAATTTCATAATATTTCACATCAATGTTCGTCTAGGGATGATGCTTCATTACGCACACCCTCACATCCAAATTCTGAAGGTCAGTGTCATTTATTGACTTTTAATGTTCACCGGTTTTGTAACAGACATGCGTTAAAGTTATTGTTTTTTCACAATATCTCTAACCCCTTGCCAGACTTTGATAATATTTAACATCAATGTTTGTATAGGGATGATACTTCATTATGCACACCCCCACATCCAAATTCTCAAGGTCAAGGTAATTTATTTACTTTTAATGTTCATCGGTTTTGTAACAGAAATGCGTGAAAGTTATTGTTTGTTCACAATATCTCTAACCCCTTGCTAGACTTTGATAATATTTCACATCAATGTTTGTCTAGGGATGATGCTTCAATACGCACACCCCCACATCCAAATTCTCAAGGTCAAGGTCATGTATTTACTTTTAATGTTCAACGGTTTTGTAACAGAAATGCGTTAAAGTTATTGTTTTTTCACAATATCTCTTTAACCCCTTGCCAGACTTTGATAATATTTCACATCAATCTTTGTCTAGGGATGATGCTTCATCACACCCCCACATCCAAATTCTTAAGGTCAAGGTCATTTATTGACTTTTAATGTTCACCGGTTTTGTAACAGAAATGCGTTATAAAGTTATTATTTTTTCACAATATCTCTTTAACCCCTTGCCCGACTTTCATAATATTTCACATCAATCTTTGTCTAGGGATGATGCTTCATTACGCACACCCCCACATCCAAATTCTCAAGGTCAAGGTCATTTATTTACTTGTTCACGTTCAAATTCCTCGGCAGGCGCGATACCGCTTCCGTGGCGGAATTCTTGTTTAATACCGTACACGAACAGCCGCATAAAGGGAATCCACTTCGACAACGTCAGCAGTCAATAATGTTACTGAACGTATTGCAGGTGGTATGTTTGAACAAAGGTGAATTTCATTGCCTGACTTAGCTGTTGGAAGTGCATGTAGTATAAAACAAAGATGTTGTACCGTTTATTTTGAAAACTAATAACCCATTGTGCGAGCACGAATGAAAGCATGGACATGTTCTTCTTCCATTTAACAATATGGAGCACAACATTAACATAACGTCATTTTGACGTCGGGCCCCATATCGCGTCATGACGTTGTGTTGGTAATTATCAAATTGCCCATGATATATTAATGATGAGTTATGCATATGAAATCGATGAAGCATTTATCAATCATCATGGATGTGAATTTTCAGTTAACCCAAGGCATATGGATGTTGCAGCGTAATACTACTGGTTATTCAACCAACACTGAAAATCGAAAACTCTTACAAGCAACCTATCAGCGATGGTAATAATGTGATGTGTTGGCAGTTTGAAAATTAGCCACACGAGTGACCGTACAACTTTATGTACATAGTGTGCTTGAAAATCTTCTAAAATTATCCCGCGGTACCATAACCCAAACCGCGTAAATATAATACATAATTGGATGTTGCAGTTGCAGGTTATGCATATGGGATGCCCATCCCCCATATAAATCGTGATGAGACGTATCGACCATCTTTGATGTTGAGTTGCGCGTCTGTGATTATATATAACTACACGTTCAATGGTCCAGCTCCATCCGCCTCTTTGGTTATATGGAGCGTCACACCCTCGCTAGCGTTCTCAACTTGGCGTCCACTACAGTGCATTTGGTCGTCGTCGCTGGCTCGCATGTCTAGCCATAGCGCGTACTTGGAAGTCAGGAACTCCGCAAGGGAGACGTCCGAGAGCTGCAGGTCTTTGGCAACATCCGGGGAGCGCGTAGAGCAGGCAGCAAACTGCTTTCTGGCTTCGTCCCACTGCTGGTGCGCGCGAAGGCCCTGGCTGTAGAGTTGATTGGGGACTCGAACTTTACCTCGATCGTCACCTCGTGATTTTGGGTGTTATAAAATTTGTCGGTTTTTCTAACCCCGAGCGCGAACCGACCCTCCTCGAACAGCATCAGTATACCTTTCATCGAGCGGGCGGGTACGTTGACATTAATATTCCACAATGTGTCGCTTTTGTCTTTCGTCATCTTGCGGTGGCGAAGAACTCGGTCGTAAAGTATGGCAACGCGCCCGGCGTACTGGGTTCTGATCAATCGCGCGAGTTCGGGCATCGTGACCATGTCGTACTCAAGCGACACATTGTCGATCGTATACGTCGATGCCATGTCAGTGGCTATGAGAACTCGGCCGTAGTCGTTGAACGTTAGTTCGCATTGGAGGCGGTCAGCCAAAGCACTCTGATAGTAGGGCATGTGACTCTCCAGCAACTCAAAGTAGAGCGGGATGTAGAAGCGGTTGCCGTAAGCGGCCGCGATCGCGTTGTCGCTCGCGACGTTATCTGCCTTGTCACCAGCCCCGATTCTAAGTCTGGTTACGTTCTTATTTCGGCTGGTGTCAATACCCTGATAGACCGCATTGTCGCACTCTTGCGCCGTATTCCATAGGTCCTGATAGCAATGGTAGACGTCGCTGTCGTCGATTGACATCACGTCATTACCAGAAATCTTTATCATGGTCTTCTTAACGATGGCGTGACCCAGGTTCTGAACGACGGTTCGGTCCACGTCCGTCGACGTCAGCGAAATAGTGAAAGCGAGGTGAACAGTCCCTGGCACAATGACGTCGTTATCTCCGAGGTTGGGGAAGCGGGCCAAGAGCTGCTGGTTCTGGTCGATCGTCAATGGGTTATTCGTAATAACGACGCTCTGTCTCACGCCTTTCGCCCCGAGGGGCTCCCGCAGTCTGCGGTATGGATTGAGTTTGCGACCGTATTGACTCGAAGACATATTTAGTAACTCTGTTAAACCCGTATGGTTTTTTCTTTTGAATACATCGTTAAAGATGGCTGATTACGACATGGAATAATTCGGCCGAGACAATGACCGAAATGATGACATCGATGATGATATTCACATCGAGGATGATGATGACTTCAATGATTTCCTCGCGACCTATGACGAAACGCCCTTCATAGAGACTCCAGCCGGTGAGGAAATAGGTGGCGCTACCATTAGTCTAAGTCAGGAATTACTCAAGTCAGCTGTAGACGACTACTACAACAATTTGGCGGAAAGGGGTGCAGTCCCATCTGTCGGCCGCGACTACTCCAAGTTCGAATATTGGATCTGCGTGGTAGGTTGCGGCTAAAAACATCAAATGTCCCAATCATCAACATGAGGACCAGAAAACCCCTAGCGCTGAGCACAATTGCCGGAAGTCAGGGCGGTGGCCAAATCATAAGGGAAGAACTAGGATTCGCGGATTGGAAGAGGGGTAAAACAATTATGCCGGCCCGCGCTGTAGAGGCCCTACAATCTACCGCCGAAACGATGGCGAAGACGGCCGCCTCGATAGAAACTGTCGATCTCAGCGATGTCCCTCGAGTAGCCACCGACGCTATTCACACAATGGAGACCACGTTCAGCGAAAACGAAATACTCAACCTCGACCAAGGGTCGAACGATGACCCACCGTTACCTCTTCGCGAACTCCGGGGACTCTAAGGTCCTGGGCGAACTGGTCCTTAACCTCTCCAAACTCTCGGCGCTGGATGAACATATCGCGATAGAAGAAAGAAAACTGGAGGAAGCCCGTGGCGATAGAGAATCTACCGAGCGGATCGTTGCGGGACGAAAGAGCAGCTCGCTTGGAGGCTGCATCGGCTTGCCGTGAGGCTCTCCGCACCCACATAAGTCGGATCCGCGAAACAATCTCGAGTGTTCTGCACGAGGAGACGACACTCGGTGAGCGTATTCGCACTTTGTTCAGAGAGCAAGGCTTCACAATATTAAGCATCCTCGCAGCTGTCGGCATGAGTATATCGACCATAGTTCTAGCTATCAAGATGCTCGTAGGCGGTGCGGCGGTTGCACCCGCGCCAGCACCCGCGCCATCCGACGAAGCCAATGAGTGGGCAAAAAAGCATCTAAAAGCCCTCGCCAGTCTCCTGGCTAAATTAGCCGGAAAAGCGGCTGCCGCTCTGCCTGGGCTGATCGGGGGTGTCGTCTCCTACTTGTTATCTATATTATCAAAAACGGCCGGATGGCTCGCCGAGAATGCTTGGGCTTTAATCGTGGCGATCGCCGGTCTTCTACTATTCTCCGGCCGAGAGTTCCTAAAACCGAGCCCTGATTTCTCCTCCTCGTGGGTTGTGCCAATAGTTCCCGCTCCTGTTCCAATTCTTTCAATCGCGATTGGATTGGGGGAACTGGTGGAACTTGATGGTGCATCCAATTCGTGAATTGGGGGTACTGGGTGGGTGCTTGCGGTTTTATGAAATCGGTTCCACTTCCAACCTCAACACTATTGAACCCGAGTATCTTGGGGGGGAGCTTGATGAAACCCGTGTTCACGTTACCGTTGTGGCCGATTTTTTGATTGGCGGTGGCGACTACGATCTGATTATTGTAACCGTCAACCGGGTCGTCTCGTAGTATCATATTGCTCGGCGCCATATAAAGACCTATTCCAAATGCGTAGTCTACTGGGGTGCGGGCAGTCTGCAAAACGTCTTGATAATTCTGGATCGCCTTCTGGAGGTCAACCTTAGCTGAGATGGCGTCCTCGACAAGTGCCAAGAACTGTTTTTACGCGTCAAACGCCGTTCCCGTGCCCAGTATAGCACTGCGCGTTTGCTTCTGTGAGGCGAGGATGGCCCAGACGTATATGCGAATGGAGTCGTTGAGGCGAATAACCCCGCCCTGTGTAAGTCCAGTGCTTTTATCTAACATAAATGTGGTCCACGCATTTCGCATCTGTGGAGTATCACCCTGGTCTAGGTATTCCACGTGGGCTACTTTAGTAGGTAGCCAATGACAATAACCGTCTTTACACGCAAGCCCTCCAAGCACTTCATCACCGAACGTCATCGTATTCAACTTATAATTATATTTAGTCCATGTTGCCATTTTTCTAACTGGTGGTGGGGTAGCTCCGCGATCACTCCACAACCCTGAGAAATATGCAGACACGTTATCAAGATGCCCACCACTAACTAATCCTTCAAGGTGAACTAACCCTAAACTGTTCGTTGGGGTGTATACTTTCTGTCTCCAGTCCGCGTCTTTTGGTACCTCAAATTCGTTACACAATCTTTCGAACGCCTTAATGTCGTATGTGCTGGAAATGGGATCCCAGCCGTCGTCTTGAGGTAGTGGAATACCTATTTTTTGAGAATCCTCCTAATGGTGTAATACACATGAAAGTTGTATACACTTCGGAGCATGACATTCTTGGATGTCAGATGGTCTTGATGCGAAACTCCACATCCGGTTGTTGCGCACCATACAGCGAAATTTAGCTGGTTCTGCCAGAAGTTCATATGGGAAAAATCCCATCTTAGTATTACATCTTGGCTAGTAGTCTTTGAAACTACATATTTCTCCAACATGTTAGGGAAATTTTGTGGCAAAACCACTGTCCGGTCTAACTGTTACAGTTGGGTGTACAAGGGTGTTAACAACGTCTTTTTTCGTGTATTTACCACCAACTTTGTAGTTTGCATTAGAATTAAAGCCAAAAGCCTTGGTATCCATTGAAATATATTATTATGTTTGCTACTATCACTAATGTTCAAAACGAGAGTTGTGAACTTCAGAAGTCAATCGACAACTGATGCGGAAAACGCCGATAGGCCTCAGATCAATCACCTTCGCGGTTGGGTGGGAGAATGTGGGGACGAGCGAAGGATTTGGCTATGTGAAGGATGGACGCCCAGTAGGTGTAAAGCTGCCTCCCGGACTGTGGGGAGCAAGGCAGCTCATATACTTTGTTTCCACCGAGCTTGACGGTATAGTCAACCTCACAGTATCGAAGGCTACCGGGCTCACAACAATGACGATTGGCCCAGACAGCCGGATAAGGATCTCCCCGACGTTGAGTACTCGACTCGGGTTTAGAGAGACATACTCCGCGAATAAAGGCTTGTTTGCCCCGGGTGAGTACGTCGGTGATAACCAGGTGGATTTTGCCTTTACAAAAAATCTCAGGGTGCACCTGGATCGGATGAACACATCGTGCAACACGGTAGACGGATCTCCCAGCACATTACTGAAAACCGTGCATGCCAGTGATTGTTTCTTTGGGGAGACTGTGACCTTAGACTTCCCATGCCCCGAGATGAAAGTTTTGGAATCGGCACATATCCACGAATTTACGGTCTCTATTCTTGATGATCAAGCGAGAGAGTTGAAGAACTATTACCAGATTTCGGTCGTCCTAGAAATTTCAAATTAATTCAAAGAATTAGACTCAAGTTCTTAATAGAATTTATAACAACCAACATTATGAGTATAAGTATACGGACCTATTCCGGGGCCTGGGTTTCTCAGTGATTTTAACTTATGGCCCATCGGTCTGGGTTCAATTCTCGCTACCCCTACTAGTCATTTCAACATGTTCTTGAGCCAGACACCTTCGATCTTAGCTTAGTTCACAAAGGTGTCGTCAGGGAGGGGGTGGGTTCAGGGGGTTCGTACTAACCACCACCCCCCTTTTTGAGCCAGGTTAATTGTTTTAAACTAAAAATGGCAAATCAAATCGAAAATTATTTTTGCTCATATCTCGAAGTGTGAGACTCGTCTAGGTTAAATTTCAGTCAGCGAATAGTTGAACGACTTTTTCTGTTGTATATTGCGCTTTGTAAAATGATTTTCGATATTTTACCACTGGTGGTGGCGAAAAGTAAGCGCATGGGATACCGGGACCAACAACAACAACAAGAACCGCATTAAAGTGTTTTGTGACAAAAAATTGAAGACAGAAGTCATCAATGCCACATGCCTGGTACGTTAAATATGTCATGCCATAGAACGTGATCATGTTGGGTACCATATGTTGTTTCTTACCCATGGCCCTGAAGGACATCCAAATGTGACACCTCAGAAAATGGCCATTTCAAAGTCAGGACACACGAAGAAGTGGGTTGTGGTACTATTGTTTCAGAATAAAACTGTTTTGTTCTGCTCAGGGCTCCCCTCGGCATTATTTTGTTGATGCTGACTGCCATTTCTGAGTCCGTTTGGTACAGTGAGTGGGGGAGGCGGGGTGGGGTGGGGGAGTGTGGTGGTCTGACAATATTGACAGTCATTTTGAACAACCTAATTGGTCATGGATATAAATTTAAATTATGGAACAACTTTACAAATTTGATATTGAACCAAATCTAATTATACTTACATATCGAATGATTAACATGATTTTCATATTGCAGGTGACCAACAAAGTTTTGAAATGCAGCAACCTCGGCACCCTGCAGCTAAGAAAAAGAAGCAAGCTGTGATGCAGACGTTTGTTAGTCCTGTTTTAGCAGCAGAAAGGTATAAACATCGCAAATATTTAAAGGAACATGTGAACGCATTTTTGGACAATATGTCCAAATATTAAAAAATCCAATGATGTGTGTTATTCCCTAACATTGACAACCTGGCCTCCACATAACAAACTCGTTATTTCGTTGTTTTAAGTGCCAAATGCTACTAAAAGTGAAAATAATATAGCATGTCTTTCTGCGAATCCATATATTAGGTCACAGTTCCAGATAACCTGAAGTTGTGGCAGAGGATCTGGTTGATTGGAAGGCATTCGACCAGACAGTTGTTGTGAAGCATTGCTTGCTTGTGACGAATCTTGTTTTCCAAACGTGGCAGTGTTATTGCGGATCGCCTGTACACTGCCAATAACTTCCTGTGAATGTGAGCGAAGCAGTTCAGTGTCTTGCGCCGCCTAACAATTATATGCGATCAACTGTCATGACTATGGACCTGCAGAGATTGTCTGCACTTACACTGATGCACATTCATTATGACTTCCCAATTGATGTTAATGATGTGGTGGCTACATCCAAGGACAATGGAACTGTCATATATTATTGCTGAGTGATTCATTCGTTTGCTCACATTGACACGAATGAAACATTCAAACATACACAAAATGTAGACAGATTACACATTAATAGCATACATTAAGGACAATTTTACAAAAGAATGCTTCAGAAACGTGCTATACACAACACAGATATCATGGTTAGTACATTACATATACATTTACTGTTATGCCAGCTGAGGAAATTACTTAATACTAACATTTGGAAATGGAGTTTTGAATTATTAGTAATTATCTACTTTATAGCTAATTCTCTGATTTCTGGTGGAAACAAAGGTACATGCCCACGCAGTAGGCACAAAATGTTCTTTATAGGAATTAAATAAGTGTATAATTATGTCACTATTCCACCAGTTCTAAAAATTACGAGTGCCCGCTATACAAATATAATCATTTATTAATTATCAATTTACTGTTAGCGACGCGCGGCGGTAACAGTCTATTTTGATAATGTGCGGGGACGACGACTTTCACATCACGGCTTGCGGTGCGCATGTGCAGTATACTACGCGTGCCAGTAGGCTTCCCAATATGTAAACAAGAATATCAACATGTCGAAACGTCCAGGACGTAAATTGTATGAAACGGCATCGGCTCAAAAAAAGGCGAAATATCTGAGGGACAGGCAGTACAGAGAGAGAGTGGTTAATAATGGCGACCAGATCACCAAATTGCAATTATTTCTGTATCCACGCCTGCTTTACTTATAATGTGCATGATCACGTGGTTATAACAACAACAACAACAGTGGCCTGAAAGTGTTGAAATCTTGCCTTCTCCAAAGTAAGTATTATTTGATATTTTCATTACTATGAAACTGATTTTGATGACATATGGCGCAGCAAACGCGTCTTAATTAGCTGCATTTGGTCGTCCAGGGAGTTCGGCACAGACTTCTTAGCAAAAAACGACTGAAGTTTTGGCCAAGTTACAGAGACCACTAAATGCAGCTTAACAAGACGCGTTTGATGCGCCATATTTCATAGTGTTTGATGCGCCATAGTGGTTAATATTGGCGACCAGATCACCAAATGGAAAGAGTTACGTGGAGATTTAGATTTGGACTCGAATACTCGATACTTCACTGCGCATGTCAAATATGTGATATGATTGACCGTGTCACGTGACGCGTGTTGGTAAAAATAGCACGAGGTCGGAAAATACCCTTTCTGGTCGCGGCATATAAAATGCGATTTAACGCCAATTAACACGCGCCGTAATTAAAAATAACTCGTTAGTGGGTAGACAAATGGCTCATATAAGGCATGACAGAAAATGAAAAGTAGTAGTACAGTGTAACCTGCTGCGTGGGCATGTACCTTTAAGTGAGAATTTGGCTCAAAAAATACTTCCGGTTATTCAATGCGATTTCAAATGCGAAAAACACAGGTAGGTGCCTTGTTTCATCTGTTCATCTATTGTATAGTTTTGTAGAGAGTCACGTTAAATGAACATGACACCATGCTTATCTGGACCGTCAATGATTCTGATTTCAACAGGATATTCATACTTCCTGCGCAACTGTCTAGTTTCCCAGATCATTCGAGAAAACTACCGGACATGCCGGACAATTTTCATTTTCATTTTCATAGCCCCAGCCCTCAAAATCACGAATATACAAGTTTACCAGAATAAGAATAGCATTGTGTGATGAATTTTGTTAAAACAACATTCAGCAGTCGACGAATTCTCGGAAACGTCCACAATGAAGCTGTAAAGTCGAACTGTGTGATGCGCCGACAGTTAATGCATTTTCAATTTGGTGCGACGATATAAGGTGTTATGCGGAGCACTGATGACGTTCAACTTAAAGAATGTGTGGAAACTGTTCACCATGACGTTTGTTTAGGCACGTATGTTTTTCTTGTTAAGTTTGCTTCATACAATTGACAGTACAGTCAAGGTGTATGATCACGTGGTACAACAAGTGTACGCCTACTATGCTCGGCGAAAAAAGAAAGTTCACTGTGCCTATGACGATCATATCTATGAAATTAAACAGTTATTACACATTAATGACAGTGAACTTTCTTTTTTTGCTCAATATATAAGACCAAAGCAGACCCAGACTGTCCAGTGTCGACCTTTATGTAAAGTATTTTGTACCCGAGAACGCGGGTCGACGAGACGATGTAAGCCTGTTTTTTCGGGTTAGGTATTGTAAATACTCATCAATACATGTTCACGAGAACTGGTACCTTACGACATTGACACTAGGGGTTGTGCGTACGTACCAGGGTTATACGTATGCACTACTTTGGGATACTTTCGGACAAGTAGTGATGTCCTTCTCGCCTGTATGTTTGCATGTATGCGTGTTTCTGTTATTTTATATTCCCTTATATGCCTATCAATTCGTCGACTAGCAGCCTGCTTACCGAGTTACCGAGTGTACTCGATTGCATTTACCACATCGACACTATAATATCCCATACTATGTGCAATAGACTGGTCCCAACATACTGGACTTGCTTTTCCCATGTTCAAATCATCGCATGTGTGCCCAATCGCTAGCGCTAAAATGGCTTACATGTAATCACGACAATACTGGACACCGACGGGTGAATACGCTTTCCTGTGGCGACTCTATATTGTCCTAAAGAAATTCCCGACTTTTGTTGAGCTGAAATAAATAAAACTACACGCGCATGTCTGTCTGGGGTTCTCATATTTCGTTTTCGCTATGAGGACACCGGAGGGGCACACCCGTCCAACATTAGATAAGCTAACTTCCCATAACCGCCCCCCCCCCCCCCCCTCCAATCGAGGAAGAGCCGTTTCATTGGTGTTGTTCGCTCAGCCGAGCAGCACGGCCAACTTGCTCCTGATACGGACAAGCTCGACCATTGTATGTCCACACTTATGTAGAAAGCATTGTAAAAACATTATTATTAAGTAGACATTTATAATACACGATAACTCGCGGTAGGTGGGCTGCTGGTGGCGAAAATGAAACGCATACTTCTTACAACTTAGTATACTCCCACGACCTTTTAACAAATACCAGGTTCTCAGAAATTAATATAACAACATCAGAAACCCAATGGCGAACATGGCAGCTATGATCCTAACCATTTGGTACCTTGCTGATTCCCTAAGGTTCCCCCAACTATACGTCCAACTCGTATATACGTCGAAAATCTGACCTCGTCATAATTGTGATACATGTACAAAATATTCAATACTTGCATTTTGGCCATCATGTACAGTTTCGTACGTCCGATACTTGAGAGCTAAATCCAGTTATACATATTAACAGCATATCAAGACATATATCACTCCATGGTTTGTACCCTGTTGAACTGGTCTTCTGTAAATATTGAGCTCTGTTTCGGGAATTCCACTCATTTTGGACATCGGAAACTGAACCACTTAACCATGATAAGTGGGTAGCAGGTGGGAGTACGCGATGGGTAATTTAACGATCGGGGTTCATCCTTACCGGAATCCCGACTGGAGACCTGGTTTGGCCCTCACATACGTCTTTGGCATTTTGTATGTGACAGTTGAATCTGGTTATACCCCTTATAACAGTAATCCTACCGGTATTACTTTTACATAGGGGAAGGGGCCAAGTGACTTTGGTGCAGTATGGACCTGGCACCAGGTCAGGTTGTTCTAATTTCAGGGCTGAATATGTTGTATCTCGATGTAAATATTCCGTTCTGATTTTGGGATTTCCCCCCAATGCAGCAGGTTAAAACGGGATCGAACCTGTTTGCCCGGCCTTACATGACCTTAGCTGTTGATAGGCCGTTAAACACCAATAAACAAAACAAAAGTAACCATGATAAACACAAACCTGGAATGTCTAGTCATCCTTACTGATTTATGCCTACACGTTGACTCGTCACACACACTGAGCACGTCCCCTTCCAGACCCATTTTGTTCGCATGTTTCTTAACTACATTTTCGAGGTAATACACCTCGCACTGCATTCATATAAGCTGTGGTTTGTGCTTCGAAGAGTCCCCAAGTTCTTTAGTGGGATGGGAGCTTGTCCCGGGGCGGGTTGTCCTGCGCTGCGCCCCCGTGTTGGTCTGTCTAATCTACACTTACATAATGTCAAACAACATAGACCCGATGCGGGGACGCCGTGCAGGCTCACGAATTAATAGTGCCTATAGAAATCGTCTCTTGATAACAATTCTAACTATGCTCCTTACATACGTTAACAATGACTCATCGCTAAAATTGTATAGCACAGTAATATCGCTCAAACTTACGTCCAAGCTATGTCGGATAGCCGCCTTGTCAACAAGGAGGTTCACGCCTAATGTAATTTCACTGACTCAAAATATAGGATTCACATCCAAACTATTCAAGGCACTAATTGCCCTAATTAGCATACTCATACTTATCACGATAACACATAATAGGAATCATGAGACAACTCCACACATCTATTTACAAATCTTATTATCAGGTGACATACATCCCAACACTGGTCCTAGCTCGCATTCCGAACTATCCGATGAATCATCCAACATCTCGACGTCATCATATATAAATCTAATCAACGGGGGCCTTAGCATTATGCACTTAAACATACAAAGCATAACCAGCAAACTTGATATACTGGAAATCGAATCGCAACCTTACGACGTCCTTGTTTTCACTGAAACATGGCTATCATAAACTAGACCTAACGAAGATATATTAATTCCTAACTTTAATCCTCCATTTCGATGTGATAGACAAAACAGAATCGGCGGCGGAGTAGCAATATATGTTCGCGACTCACTCTTTGCAAAACAACGTAACGACCTTTCTATCAATGGCCTCGAATCACTTTGGATCGAGTTACATATTGACCACCGTAAATTACTACTAGGCGGCATATACAGACCACCCAACTCTAATAATACCGAATGAAATCTTCTAGAAGAGAGCATTGACCGTGCATTTAACCAGCCGGCTGACAACATACTAGTCACATGCGACTTTAATATTGATATTCTGAACGGCACTCCAAATAAAATCAACAGACTTATAACATCTTATAGCGCAGAGCAACTAATCACAACGGCAACTCACTTTACTGAACACTCCAGCTCACTAATTGACCTGATGTTCGTTAAACACACCCAACATGTCCTAACATCATTCGTTGCGGATCCGTTTATTCCGGATTTAATACGTTTCCACTGCCCAACTGTAACCGTCCTAAAATTTGATAAGCCTAAAATAACTGCTTATAAGAGGCACATTTGTCTATACGACAAAGGCGACTTTAATAAATATAGAGAATTTCTAGCAAACACAAACTGGGAATTCATTCATCAGTCAAATAACTTAGACAATGTGGCTAGCAAAATAACGGAAATCATCACGAACGCCGCTAAAAATTATATCCCAAACAAAATGGTGACCATAAGACCTAACGACATACCATGGTTCAACTGCACTATACGTAGACTTTTAAGGAAAATAAATAGAATACATAAAAAGGCAAAAACGTCTAACAATGAACACACGTGGGCATGTTTCCGTAAAATACGAAATGAAGTAACCACCACCCAGTGTAAGTGCAAGGCCGAATTTAAAACCAAATTGGTAGATAAAATTAATGATAATAACTTCAATGCAAAAAACTGGTTTAAACTGGCTAAGCAACTAACAAACAAGCGCAGCTCATCTTCACAAATCCCCTCGCTTTTTGAAAATGGATCTGAAGCTACGACTGATACTAAAAAAACCGAACTGCTTAATTCTTATTGTTGTAAGCAATCATTACTAGATGACAGCAACACAGAATTACCTACACTTGACAAAACACCACCATACTCCATTTCGACTATTTTTCTCAATCCCCAAGATGTACGTGGTGCCATATCCAACATCGACCCTTCTAAAGCATGTGGTCCCGACCTAATTAGCCCGCGCCTTCTTCGTGAAGGCTCCGAAGTCTTATCGCAGCCTCTAGCCACATACTTCAACAAGCTCATTGCATCTTCATATTTCCCTTCTACATGGAAACTAGCAAACGTAGTTCCGATATTTAAAAAGGCTGACCCATCGAATCCGCAGAACTACCGACCCATATCCCTACTAAGCTATATTGGTAAACTTATGGAGCGATCCATTCACAAGCATTTATACAATTATATAACTGTCAATAACATTCTCATGCCTCTTCAATCAGGATTCATTAAAGGAGACTCGACGATCAACCAGCTAACATATATATACAACGATATCATCAAAGCATTGGATGACAGTAAAGAAGTCCGAGCCGTTTTCTGCGATATCTAAAAAGCATTTGATAGAGTCTGGCACCGCGGCCTTATAATGAAACTCTCCTCAATCGGAATGACCGGGAACCTTCTTTCCTGGTTTAAATCGTACCTAGCAGATAGAAAACAGCGAGTAGTACACTTAAACGCATCTTCCAAATGGTCTAATGTAACCGCCGGAGTTCCCCCAATGATCCATGTTGGGCCCTTTACTCTTTCTTATCTGCATTAACGATATAGTTCAAACTATCAACTCTAAAATTCGACTATGAGCAGACGATACAAGCTTATACATCATTGTAGACGACCCATCAGAATCCCGCAACACAACTAAATGCCGATCTTAACACAGTGCACCAATGGTCACAAAACTGGTTAGTAACATTTAATCCATCAAAAACCGAGCCCATGATATTTTCGAAAAAACAAAATAAGCCCCATCATCCTGATCTTTATATGAACAATACTGTAATAAACACTGTAACCGAGCACAAACACTTAGGTTTAACGTTCTCTGACGATGGTAAATGGACAGCACACATTTCAAGTTCTTTAGAGAAAGCTTGGCAGAGTATAGGAATTCTAAGATCGCTCAAATTCACATTAACTAGAACAAGCATTGAACGCCTTTATATCACATCCATCCGCCCACTACTGGAATATGGAAATATTGTTTGGGACAACTGTACAAACTATCTAAAAAAAAATGACCTCGATGCTATACAAACCGAGGCAGCACGCATTGTACCAGGTGCAACAAAACTTTGCAGCATTGACAACCTTTATAGAGACCTTAAATGGGAAACTCTCTCATTACGCCGAAAAAAACACAAGCTCGTACAACTCTACAAAATGAAGAATGGCCTAACACCAACATATTTAACAACACGTATACCTACCGAAACACAACAGCGTTACGCCCTTAGAAATGTAAACAATATACCGTCACTATATGGTCGCACCCAGCAATATACCAATTCCTTCATCCCATCCACTATCAGAGACTGGAACAGTCTACCAGAATCTACCAGATACGCCCCAACAATATCCAGCTTCAAATACAGACTTAACAAAGATACATCTAAATCATCCCCTCTGTTTAACGTGGGTATCCGAAAAGACCAAATCCTACATGCTCGATTACGAATGTCTTGTAGATCCCTAAATTATGATCTCTACAGAAAATCAATAATAGACTCACCTCTCTGTACATGTGACTGTCAGTCACTTTCTCACATCATGCAGACAATATCAACACCAACGACAATTGTACCTCACTGATATTCCATGTATTCCGTCAACTGAAAATCTTTTGAACGGAAACGAACACTTGACTTTCGATCAAAATAAAAAAATGTTTATAAGTGTCCAAAACTACATAACAGCAACAAATAGATTTTAGCATCATAATATCATTCCAACACAGACAACCAAAATATACCATACATATCATCCTAACAATAGACGACAACTTCCGGGCACTATCCATTTACGCCGCTCGGGGGCGTCTCCCCGTCCACGGAACGTGAGAGGGAAATCGTGAGGGTTGGGAAAGGCATGGGCGAATCCCCATGTAATACCCCACTCCCGTGTCCCTGTCTCATTTGCTTGGTGACCATCTCTGAAGCACAGCCACACGCATTCTCATGTCATAAATCTAAGGTTTAAACACTGTCAATCTCATTATGTAAGTACATCATTGCAAGACAAAGTTATTCCACTTAGACTATTTCAACATGTATATTCGCCTGTATGTGCACTTAACTATCTTGTACCACATTCGTGTCTTACATCCACCTTGTGGGAGACGAATTCATATAAGCTTCAGGCTTGTTTTCATATCCCTGTCATTGTATTACCTTGTATTGTACCATATACTGTCGAATAAATATTGTTTAAACTAAATTATTATTCATACTAATTAAATGCGTCACCTGAAATTTATTTTTCGACAGATTATAAAGTATGACTATTGTACATCAACAAATACAGAGAATAAATAGTAATGTCCGTTAACATTTTAAGGAAACACGGTTATCGCCTCTGATATCAGTGTGGAAATTTACGTCTGATATGAAAGATATAATAATTCCAATCAATACGTGGGGTGATGGTGAATGAATGTTTATTTTGCCAGAAAATGTCTCAAATGATGTCTCTGATATAAATAGTAGTATCATCACGAACTGTCAAACTATATATAAATGTATTTTGTATAAAATGACAGCATGACTATATATAACTAATATTGGTGATCAGAGAAGTAGATATAGAGTTCTGGGGGCCGTTTCACTAAACTTCGTACGACTAAAATGCTCGTAAGTGCAAACTTATGATAGTCTGTAAATTTTACATTAACAGTGTTTCCTTGTAAACGAGTATTGAATTTACATTTATTGAGCATAAGCAGCCTATGCTCAATAAATGTAAATCCATCAATTTAAATATTTTCCAGACGATCCTAAATTTGCACTTACGAACGTTTTAGTCGTACGAAGTTTAGTGAAACGGGCCCTAGGGGACTGAGGAAACTACTTTGGGTTAACGAAAGTTTAGTTACCCAGAGTTATTTTTGGGACCAATAATTTGACTTCCCGTTGTCAGAAGTTTAGTGAAACGGGCCACTGGCTATAACAATTCTATATATTTGTTATTGTAGCCGTGAATACCCTCTATTATCCCGTCAACACAGTGCATATGTGCCGTGAAACACGTTGCTGTGGAACAGTTTTGATATCCTGTAAATACGACCTAATCACTACGTATGAATATATGCGGTGGCTGGGGTTATATTTTTTAATTTTACAGCCATTTGTAGGTGTTGACGGGATGAACAGAATAGTAGTAGCCTCGCCCATCCCGTTTCCTGAGCCTTGCCAGATATTCTTTCCCATTCACGGCACTAACCTACTATTCTCTATCAAGGTGTGCAATACACTACAGCACCGCCTGCGCTAATCTTGCCAATATATTTAATATGTTATTTTATTTCAATATGCTTGAATAGTGTGCTTAAACAGTTTGATTGGCTGTGCCTGAGCTGTGACACACACAGCCAATCAAACTGTTTGAACAGAAAGAAAGAAGCTAAGGATTCCCGATTCACTCCAGTTTGGTAAACAGAGTTCCGCTGAATGGAACGCGGACGCATAATTAAATATTTAGAGCTAGCTCCAAATACTTTATACATCTCTTTAAATGATTTGGAGCTAGCTCTAAATATTTAATGCTAGCTCTAGTTATTTAGAGCTAGCATTAATATTTTTAGTTTATTTAGATTTGGCGTTCCATACCGATGGAAAAGTGAGTGCCTTGTTCTTATTGGTAGGAAATAGTTATAGTTCAACAAAGACGCCCAGCCCAATAGACAATACTAGTACCCATTTTGATATAAGTCAATGTGTATGATTACGTGGTACTAACAACAACAACCAGTACTGAAACTTCCAGAATCCATCCGATTCAAAGTACGTATTATTTTATATTGTCCTTATTACGTAAAGGATTTTGATGAAATATGGCGCATCAAACGCGTCTTGTTAAGCTGCATTTAGTGGTCTCTGTAACTTGGCCAAAACTTCAGTCGTTTTTTGCGAAGAAGTCTGTGCCGAACTCCCTGGACGACCAAATGCAGCTAATTAAGACGCGTTTGCTGCGCCATATGTCATCAAAATCAGTTTCATAGTAATGAAAATATCAAATAATACTTACTTTGGAGTAGGTAAGATTTCAACACTTTCAGGCCACTGTTGTTGTTGTTGTTATAACCACGTGATCATGCACATTGTAAGTAAAGCAGGCGTGGATACAGAAATAATTGCAATTTGGTAATCTGGTCGCCATTATTAACCACTCTCTCTCTGTACTGCCTGTCCCTCAGATATTTCGCCTTTTTTGGGCCGACGCCCTTTCATACAATTTACGTCCTGGACGTTTCGACATGTTGATATTCTTGTTTACATATTGGGAAGCCTACTGGCGAGCGTAGTATACTGCGCATGCGCACCGCAAGCCGTGATGTGAAAGTCGTCGTCCCCGCACATTATCAAAATAGACTGTTACCGCCGCGCGTCGCTAACAGTAAATTGATAATTAATAAATGATTATATTTGTATAGCGGGCACTCGTAATTTTTAGAACTGGTGGAATAGTGACATAATTATACACTTATTTAATTCCTATAAAGAACATTTTGTGCCTACTGCGTGGGCATGTACCTTTAAAATAGGGCAGCAAGCATTCCTAGTATTGAGCTTAAAAAGGAGTGTTGTACATATAAAGTGCAAGTCACTACGAGTACGTGCCTCGAAGATCGCGCGATACTGATCAGGAAGTTTCTCATGGCATTTTTTCATATGATTAACATATACGATCACGTAGGTTATGGATCATTTATTATATATGCATACACATTGTATATATATATTTGTCTGGTAACCGACGGCTAGATCAAGGATTACCGTTCACCCGTTGTGTTGTATTCTGTGTTCTGTATCCAACGTTGTGTGTAAGTCCGGTACTTTTTGGACGTATCTTTTGTACTATCTATAGGCGTTTTGAATGGAAGCGTCCTGGTGCCAATGCTAAAATATGTGTTTCTCTTCTTGTATCTCCTAATGAGGACGTAGTATCTCCTAATTAGGAGTTGCTATCTCCTAATTAGGACTTACTATAATATAGTAAGTCCTAATTATGTGTTAATGCTAAAAATGTTTTATTTCCTAATTAGGAGATACTAACTCCTAATTGTAGTTAGTAAGTCCTAATTAGGAGATGTTTTATCCTTGTATCCCCTAATTATGACTTAGTATCTCCTAATTTGGAGTTACTATCTCCTAATTAGGACGTACTATCTGTGTCAATGCTAAAAATGGTAGCTCCTAATTAGGAGATAGTAACTCCTAATTATTAGATATTGTCCTAATTAGGAGATAGTAAGTCCTGATTAGGAGATACTAACTCTTAATTAGGAGTTAGTATATCCTAATTAGAAGACACTAAGTCATAATTAGGAAATATTTTGTCATACTTAGGAGGTAGTATCTCCTAATTAGGAGATAAATATATTTTAGCATTGGTACCAGGACGCTTCCTTAGTTTTGTGACGTGTGTGTGCGCCGTATAACATATATGGTTTTGCGACCAGTGTAGATCCAGATCAGCCTATGCATCTGCAAAGTCTGATCAGGATCTGCACTGTTCTCCATCAGTGATGTTTATAGCAAGCAATATATGTCGTTCTCAGGCTAACGGAGTGTAGTATATGACCAGGAGCTAAACTGGTCAGACATATCCCCATAAGCTATATTTCTCCAGTCGCAGCCTGATACCAAAGACAATGGTTTGGTCTGCGTTATATGTCCACACACCATCATTTCAGGCTACCATGGAAGCGAAGACCATCTCTGTCATCGGCACGGGTGATTTTGGCTGCGCCATCACCAAGCGTCTGATCCAGAACGGAAAGCACGTATTCGTCGGCAGCCGAAACCCGCAACAACGCAAGCTGTCCAGCAGAGATGCAACGCTTGCATCTGCTAAGCTCGTGTCAACACGTGACTGCATTATAGCTTCCGAAATCATCGTAATTGCCGTTCCGTTTCAGCATATAGAGACACTAAAGATACATGAAGACATTTTTCGCGGTAAGATATTAATTGATGTATCCAATCCGGCAAAAGTTACCAACGAAAAATCAAACGCTGAAAAACTTGCTGAACTCTTGCCATCGGCAACCGTTGTGAAGTGCTTTAACACCGTATCGGCGTACGCCATGGGGTCGGATGCTTCGAATGAACATCGACAGGTACAGATCTGCAGTGACGAGCCGACAGCTGCGGAACTAGTCGCTCAGTTGGCCAGGGATATGGGCTTCGCGGTTAATAATACCGGGGCGCTGCGCAACGCCAGAGAACTTGAAGCAATCCCACTCTATCTTTTCCGCGGCTGGGGATGGCCGACTATTTTCACCATTGGGCTCTTTATTATCGAGATGGTCTACATATTAGTCGCCAAGTACGTGGTTTTGAGCAAGTATGACGTCAGCATGATACCCACGTTTGTCATGAACAAGGCTTGTGGCACCGTCTGCGTGAATCTGCTCGCCTTCTGCTACCTCCCGGGCGTCCTGGCGGCGTTTGTACAGATCTACAACGGCTCTAAACACACCCGGTTCCAACCCTGGCTCGACAAATGGCTCCAGGGAAGGAAGCAGCTCGGAATTTATGCCCTACTATTCGCGTTCCTCCACATGCTCACCGTACTGAGTTGTTTGAACAGCGCCTACTACAAGTTTCTCTTCAAAACGTCGTCAGTTGTCGTTACCATGGACGCTACTACCGACACGGAAATCCCATTGGACTCGAAAATGAATCTACACGGCGAAGGGTGCATCTTGAGTGGATTAATCGCCATCATGGCAATGTCGATTATCGCGCTTACCTCCGTACCGGCAATAGGGTCGCTGCTAAACTGGCGGGAATGGCGGTTTATCCAATCTCAGTTCGGTTTCGTCTGCTTTCTCCTCACCGTGGGCCACTGCATGATTCGCGGAGTGCCGCGGTGGATTGTCCAGAGCGACCTCGCCCTGCGCAACAGCTTCATGAGTCTGATACTACCGTGGCTCACCATTTTTTTAAAGATAATTTACTTCATACCGTGTGTCCATAAGTACGTATGGAAGATACGAGGTGGCTACGAACGTGGGATACAGCACGACACAGAAAATGTGGAGCCAATAAGTCTAAACAATATTAAAATGTAAGTACTTCTTCGTCAATAGCAAACAAAAATCACCCTCTCCATGTTTCTTATTTGTGGCGGCGATGGAGAAATGGGGCTTATTGGAGTTTTGACCAGTGTAGCTCATGATCAAATAACAAAAAGAGCCTGAGAACGTTATATATTGCTTGTTAAAAGCGGGCGTTTCATTGATGAAATGGCGAACAGTGCAGATCCTGATCCGACTGTGCGCATGCACAAGCTGATCTGGATCTACACTGGTCTCCAAACCCATACGCCCCATTTCTCTAGTAACATTTGATAAAATTCCATCAAATATTGATTTTATTGGGAAAATTGGGAAAATGTTCCTATGTGAATTTAACATGGGGCAAAATGGATAAACAAGAAGCTGGAGAATGACGAACAGGATCGATACCGATACCCGACTAGATTGCTTGGAAATGATGTAACTAAGAAAATAAATTAGAATTTGAAAATCGGTCCACTAATTCCAAAACTATTTTTAAAAAAATCTAGTTTTAACCTTTATATAAAAATTGTATTTCCCTATAAAACAAATATTTTGCGAAATCTTGTCAAATAAAAATATGAGAGGGTGACTATTTTTTACTTTTTACGAAAATGTATTTAACTTTGGATATTTTGGGGATATAATGTGTTTAATGGCGAGTAGGTCGACAGGGAACTTTGGAACAATAGTCACCATTGAACAAAAAGTGTTTGCATCGCTGCTAATATGTGGCTGCGATTGGAGAAATGGAGAAATGGAGAAATGGGGCTTATGAAATTTGTGACCCGTTTAGTGTACGTACTGTATAGAACCCGCCCCGGAGGCGTGGCTTAAACTGGTCCCTGACTGCTCAGTCAGTATTTAACCCGGGGAATTTTATTGTTTACCCTAGTTTCGCGATCAATGAACGAACGGCATTTCGTTTCAATTAATCGCATATTGCGACACTTTTGCCAATATCTAATAAATTAATCATTAATGTTCAGCCGCTATATTTAGAACTGATTTTACGCCTTTTTGGCATCAGTTCACGAGACGCAAAGTATATTACTTCCCACACACGCACTCACTTCGTGTCACACTCCAATCACATGCTAGTATAGCGATTGACATCACTGTTAGGGGCGGTGCGTCGCGACTGGGCTGGTAAACAATAAGTACGTTATATTAAAAATTCAATACGGAATTATAACTTACACGAATGGATTTGTTCTAGTAAGCAATTATAACAAGATGTATTTATTAACCAAACCAATGTGTTC
Source organism: Conchocele bisecta (assembly GCA_029237695.1). Classification (NCBI taxonomy): domain Eukaryota; kingdom Metazoa; phylum Mollusca; class Bivalvia; order Lucinida; family Thyasiridae; genus Conchocele; species Conchocele bisecta. Next base: position 52,537,330 of record CM055272.1, on the reverse strand, counting down.
CTATATCCTGTAACACATTTCAAAAATGTGATATAACACTTGTAAAACACCTGGATCGAATTTGATTGTCTGACCGCATCATTGTAATTACGTTTTCGCATTATGCGCCGACGTTACGCCAAACGAACACGATCAAGTCTGTCCGAATGCCAGTGAAATCAAAGAACAGGAACCTATAATATGGCATATTTCTCTCAGTTATATTGCTGGGGTTAAAACTATTTTTCTGTACGGAGATTTTCAACTAGATGCGAAAATAGTCAATGGCGTCTGCTCATGGCAATGCTATCTCCACATGTTGTGCTCTTTGTGTCATGTGATGAACATAATCTCATGAAATAGGTCGGCAATTGTGCCTGTTTCGTTTCTAAAATTCCATATAGCCTAAAATGGAGATGTTGTTTGAGATATTTTAAAGATGGGGTCCCATTTATTAAGCACACTCTGTTCTTTATAGGAATTAAATCAATGTATAGTTGTGTAACTATTCCACCAGTTTTAAACATTACGAGTGCCCGCTATGCAGATATAATCCTTTATTAGTACAATGTATTTAATTAAAGTACTGATAGAGGCGCGGCTTTAGTATCAGGCTATTTTGATATGCAAATGGGGCAGGATATTTTTAAATTATATTTATCAATCGCGTCACGTGAATAAACATTTTTAGAAAACAAAAACATTTACAAATTGTGTGATATTGTTTTGGAAATGACAGCAAAGCAGAATGGGATTCCGAATTTGCTCGGAACATTTCGTATATTTGTAATTTACGGAAAATATCGTAAATTAAAGATCAAAGGTACATGCCCACTCAGTAGGCACAACACGTTCTTTATAGGAATTAAATAAATGTATACTTGTGTCACTATTCCACCAATTCTAAAAATTAAGAGTGCCTACTAGACAGATATAATCATTTATTAATATTTATTTTACTGATAGTGATTCGCGGTGGTACATGTATCAGGCTATTTTCATATCCAAATGGGGTATGATATTTTTTAATTTATACAAATTAAATGCGTCACTTGAATAAATAATATTTTCGACAGATTATGAAGTATGATCATTGCGCATCAAAAAAAAACGAATTGCTATATCGTGGGAACGAATTGTTAATTCGACGGAACGAATTGTTAAATTTAGGGAACGAATTGTCATTTCGTGGGAACAAATTGTTAATTCGAGGGAACGAATTGTTCTATCGTGGGAACGAATTGTTAATTCGAGGGAACGAATTGCTAAATTGAGGGAACGAATTGTTATTTCGTGGGAACGAATTAATAAAAATAATCCATGTCCCCTGCGGGGCCCGTATAAATGAGTTAAATGCGGCGGTATTGTATGTTTACAATTTTACCAAGCGAGGTTCGGATTTCCCAGGCGTTTTCTGGCCACACCTGGGGGCCGTTTCACTAAACTTCGTACGACTGAATTGTCCGTAATTGAAAAAGTATGATAGTCTGTAAATTTCACATTAACAGTGCTTTCTTGTAAACAATTATTGGATTTACATTTATTCATGCTCAATAAATGTAAATCCATCAATTGAAATTTCCAGACAATCCTAAATGTTCACGTACGAACATTTTAGTCGTACGAAGTTTAGTGAAACGGGCCCCGGATGTTAAAGGAGACCTGGTATTTGAGGCGTTGTGAGTTTGTCACGTTCATGCTATTATCATTAACTTTACTTAACATTCCCATGTTCCCAAATACACTTATAAGTCAGGGGTGCCGGATCAATAACTTTGAAACAAAATATGACTTTTATTGAAATATGTAGAATACATATACAAATGTACATACTATATACATACATACAACCTAAGACGGTAATGTACGTCATTATTATTATCGATACTAGCTTTATGGTGTTACATGTACCACTCAGTTGAACCGTCTCCACTCCAACTGGGTAGTATTTTAGCGTGTGCGTGTGCGTGTGCGTGTGCGTGTGCGTGTGCGTGTGTGCGCTTGTGCGTACGAACCAATCTTACGATTCTTCCGAGGCCACTGTAAAGTGTAATCACCATGCACGGTGGATATGGTGTGTCACAGGCATCTGATACATGTATATGGATGGTGTACACTTAATATGGTAAGAAAAATCCTCCACTTCAGACCATACTTTATTTAATAGCTCAGCAACTACTGAAGCGATTTTGACGCGATTTTGACGCGATAAAGCGTAGATTACCTAATTCAGTGCACCCCATCCAACTAACAGGTGCCCGTGACTTGCAATACCCACCAGACATTATTTGAAGAAAACGCGATTCGGCGCGACGACTGGCAGATCCGGAAACCTAAGTGAATAATCGTTTGATTGGTATACACTACATCCTGCTTTCATCTTGCCAATATTTCTTCTTTTTTATTTTAAAATACTTGAATATTGTGCTTGAAGTCAAGCAGCTTGACAGACTGAGGCTGAGGCTGTCATTTTCAGTATTATTTCATACGCACATGTATAAGACGTATGCTCAGTATAACGTATCTTCATGTAGTCCTGTATATAGTACCATCTACGTAAACACACGTATTGCACCTACTCTATTATGTTCACCTTCTATATTGAATTGGATTGAATTGAAATGAATTTTCATATTGGCAAGATTAATGCAGGTGGTTGTGTATACAAACTATTCTGATACTTGATACACGTGCACATACACATTGTATATTGTACATGTTCACGTGTCAGAACAGTATTAAAGTAATCCGTCAAGTTGTATGATACAGTGGAACCTCTCTAAACCGGACACCTGTTACCTGTCCGGTTTAGAGAGGTTCCACTGTAAATCAGGCACATGACCATTCCGATGCGTGGTTGCGCGCTTTGCAATCATGAACATACATTAACATCTGAGATAAATGGCCAAGAAATCCATCAAAAATAAGATCACATATGTTGTGTTGTGTCACATGGTGATCGGTTTAGACAGGTTCCACTGTACAACGACATGCTCATTCCACAATCACGATGACATTGGCATGTGTTCGTGACGTTGCTAAAACATGTATTTACTATTTATCTCTAATTTAGATTTGTAATTCTTTCTTTTTATCTATGGTAGCTGTTTTTTGTTTTGTTTTTTTGTATTTCACATATAATATATATATATATGTATAACAAGCCATTCTGATAATTCTGCTCATTACATAACTTCTATATGTGAAATACAAAAACTATATATGGGCCACGCTCTGTGAAAACCAGCCTTAATGAAAACGTCATGAAAGCCTGAAAATGACGTCGCAAAGTTACGCTTAAATTTACCAACGTCACGTCGGATTTTGACACTTGGAATGTTTGCGTCATTGCAATAAGTTGTCCTATTTAAATATTTTAATGTTGGATATGCGTGGCAGAATTGTACAGTTGTTTTCATAGTGGTTCAGATAGTTGTCTTTTTTTTCGGTTTACTTCAAGGAAATACATAGTAATTTTGTCGATTATTTTTATACAAATGGGTATATTGCATTTATGATTTTTATAATATATTATATGGACGACTTGTGAAATGACATTTGAAAATAATTCGAGCACAAAAATATTTACACAATTCCCTAACATTTGATTGGTCCGTAGAAAGTGTCTGTCCAAAATTTATATCCCAGTAAACTCCCATGCCGAACTACTTTCCGTAACCATCGGGCGCAGTTAAAATAATTCTTAAGAAAACGGAAAATAAACACATTTTCTCGATGAATTTATTTCAAATGCTGGAATTATAAGGAATGAATGGCCTTTTTGTGGAATTTATCGGGATATAAACTTGGAAAAGTCGCGGGAATACTGGACGAGGCCTTCCGGCCTTCGTCCAGTATTCCCGCGACTTTTCCAAGTTTATACCCCGATAAATTCCACAAAAAGGCCATTCATTCCTATACTAAATAACAATACGACCGGTATTTTAGATAACACTTAACAAAATCAGTGGTATGTCATCATAATGCTAATATTTCTTTTAAACTGATGCATTACGCATTTTGATGAGTAACGCTAACTGTCATTTGAACGTGACTGTCATTTGAACTTGACAAGTGATTTTCTAAATATGCTGTCACAGTCGGGTAAATCTGCATTCATGTATTGACTCAATTATGTTACGGTCTACGTAGATCTACATATTGCATGATCATATTTATGAAAAAATCTTGGTTTACAGATGTCGTTCTATGGAAAACGATTTAATTCGTGTTGGCAATACTTTCTGCACTGTTTGTCGCAAATTTAAAACTCACGGGGAAATGAACATGCGCAATATAATATATCAACTTGGGTTTCAACGTGTTTACTGATGGCGGGGGGGGGGGGGGGTGGCGGTTAGTGCCGACGGCGGGTCAGACCCGGCCCCGCTCTACGTGAAAGTGTGCCCGCAACCGTTACTTTTATTAAAGAAAACAGTTGGCTCATTAACTGTGACACGTATTCTAGATAAAATTAGCCACGGATAGAACTGGGCATACTTCTTAATTCATTTGATTTACTGGTTCACCGTCGAATGTTTCGAAAATCAACATAAAATAAAATTTGGAAATTGTCGTAAAATAATCACAAATAAAAAATATGGTAGTGCTAATTACGCGGCTCCTGGCATATCGCATCAAGTTGACACTGGGCCAAACATGTTTTATTATTTAGTATTTAGTGTGTTGGTATTGTGTCACAGGCATATTTAGTGCGAACATAATTGTAGCCACCGGGGGCCCGTTTCACTAAACTTGCAATTGATTGATTTACATTTATTGAGCATAGGCTGCTCAATAAATGTAAATCCAATAATTGTTTACAGGAAAATGTTGTTAATGTGGAATCTTAATTGTGTACTTACGAACATTTTAGTCGTACGAAGTTTAGTGAAACAAGCCCCATGGACGTAGCCTACTGATTTGTATCTGTATCTGCAACCACTTGCATGTACCTTCTAATGTCACGTAATTTTTAGCGACTTTCAAAAATATCACATTACATCAGCCGTACGATTGCCGTTTAATAACTCATCAACTGTTAAATATTATTTTAGTTGACCACTTGTAAATATGGTTATATGAATGTATGGCATATATTTTACTAGTATATTTGCAATCAGTGCAGACCCTGATCAGGCTGCGCAGATGCACAGGTCTCCAACATTTACAAATTTAAGAAGTCCTACTTTAGATCGTTGTTAAATTACTTACTACTAAACACTGGATGTCTGCGTGCTTTATTGTTTTTTTTATCAAAGGGACGTTCTAGTCGGAGGCGTGTAAATAATGTAAAGCAAATACCAGGAGCGGATCCAGGATTTCAGGTTAGGGTGGGGGGACTTCTTAATTGAAACAGTTTACTATATTTTCGAACTAGTACCGTCTGTTCGTCGACCAAGCGGAGCTCGGGAGACTGCTAGGTGGGTCCGGTGGTATGCCCTCCGGAATAATTTTGATATTACACCCCATTTTGCTGCGTTATGGCGCATTTTAGAGCAAACATATCTTTACTCGCCAAATTGTAGGGGGGCGCGCGCCGGGTTTTCCCCTACGTGAATCCGCCCTGGAATACACAACTTCTATATTTGCATATTCAACGCGTCAAAATTCAAACGAGACGCTTCAAACGAATGTCGCAATTTTGTGGTCGGTACAAATTTAGTGTGTAAATCACTGACTTGATTATACAGTGTGCAGACATGAATTCAAAATACATGTACGTTCGCCAAGGTGCTTTTTAGTAAATTTCGTTTTCAAATTAATTATTGCCAACTAGAGGATACAGTGTGTACATATACATGCACCAGTACTATTATGCTTACTGCCGGTATTTTTATCAGAACATTTTATAACAATTATACAATCATGTATGTCACATCGACACATTATCCCGACATTAACAGGTTTATGTACATGTACATATATATTTGTTTTCAAATGGTAAACCCATTATCAAATATTCAAACCGACACACATTTAAAAATACATAGTAATGGATAATTTTGCACTGAATGTTCTGTTGGCAACTTTTGATTTTAACAACTATACATTCCACTTACTAAATAAATACGCATGCGGTCGCGCGGGCATCAGTCACGCAAATAAAAACATATGAAGTAATCTACAAAGTACGGTTGATAAATGCGTACATTTTAAAATTTGAAGAAACTTATATAAAAAAAATCAGTACCGGCAGTAAATTCATAGACAGGATCGAGACGGGTAGCCCACACAAACACTTTTTAAGCGGACACACCTAAAAATATCTGCCCTCTCGGTGTGAGGGCAGTGGCGCGGCGGTGGGCAGCCGAGGGAGTGGGGGTCAGCCCAGGATTTCCCCATAGACCTCCTGCCTGCTAGTACGAGGTACATGTACACAAGACCGTCTGTCAGTCATATTGGCTACACAGGAAAACGTTCCTCCCGCTTTCTGAGATGTACATTTAATTCCGAGAGTCGGGTATGGACAGTCGATTTGTAATTTGTTTAAAACTCCCCTCTAGACACCATCGGGCGCTGAAGTCATTAATATGTGCAGCCATATGCCTATCCAAATTCTAACCAAATTCAGGCCATTTAGTTCTACAGAAAATAGTGCATTTGTTTCAATCACAGATTGTTTCAATTTCAAGCACCAGGAATGTCGTTTAGTTGTTTGTGTTTGGTCCTTGGTGAGTGACGTAATGTCTACATCAATACATAACGTCACAATTAACTGTTACGTAAATAACGTCAATTAGATTCTGAACTAAATTCTCAAATAATTACAATGTATCTTTCTGACGGTACATGCATATGCATAATCTGTGATATTTGGCGATAGTAGCAAATTACGAGGTCACATGTCGGCTATTTATAGATTTAACATTGATAGTGGTGCTCGTTTGGTTTGTTCACTACATGTACATATCATAGTTTTATTCTGTTCAAAGTTTGATAGTATTCATACTAACACTTGTAGATACATTTAGTGCAACTTATCAGCACATACAGTTTACAGCAAGCACAGTCAATGAGTCTATGAACACGCATTTCTACTGTAGGCTGTTGTGTTGCATTGTACAAACGTCAGCGTTTTAATAACGTCATTTTCTCGATGACGTTACTTTTTTTTTCTTGCGTGATTGACATGGTGCTACAAAAAGTGAGATAAAACAAATATTATGAAACAGATTTGCATTTTCTTTTCAGCATATTGTTTTTGAAAGGTGTCCGCATCAAAAAATGTAAAAAAGTTGCAAATTGAAAATGTTGTCATTAAGGCTGGTTTTCACAGAGCGCGGCCCATAAACTGTATATATTTATCAAAAAATATGTGCACGTGCAAGAAATGTATATGAAAGAAATAAAGTCCGATTCCACTACCAATTGTATTGTATTTAGACCTTTAGGGACTTGTTAAGTTAGTGACATATATATACATGCATATATATATATGGCGGTGACTGGAGAAATAATGTTAATGGGTTTTCCGACCACTATATATCCTGACCAGACTGTGCTGATCAGGATCTGGACTGTTCGCCCTTTCATCAATGAAGCGCCCTTCATCATGTGCATGCTTCTAACAAGCAATATAGGTCATTATTAGGCGACATGAGCGTGATATTTCTCCACTCACAGCCACATATGAGACATGCCATGTGATTTTGTATCATCGCGGACATCTGCGTAATTTCATTAAACACGTTTACAAAATTTACAATATTTTTCATAAATAAAGTCAAAAGTTGACAAAACTTTGTCAACTTTTGATGCCATTTACGGAAAACATTATAAATTTTATAAACGTATTTCATGAAAGTACGCAGTTGTCCGAAGGTACAAAATCGCATGGCGTGTCTCATAGTATGTGTTACATGTACACCGTAGCTAAGACCGCGTATTATACAATCTGTTTCAGATATGTAACAAACCAACAGGGCTCCCAGTAGCGAGTTTATGCCACGGGTCATTTGACTCCTCTATCTGCATTTTTTTGGAGTCATTTGGTCAAATTTATGAGTCAGACATCATTGATGTCCGACTTAGCATGCTAGCTACAATAATTCGCCTCCGATATGTTAGGTATGGAGCGGGGTGGAAATATTGTTTCTATATTCGACCCAGTTGAATTCGAATTTCATCAACAAACTTTTGTTTCCACAATTTCAAATGATCAGAAATGATTTGAAATGATTTCAGACATTCAGCTTACAATTAATTAAAAAAACATAAACAAATACAAATAGTATCGAACCTAATGGCAATTGCGATGTTTAAAGTGAACGACTGAGAGTCAAAATGACTCCTTACCAGTTGAGTTTAGGAGCGACTTCTTAAACATCCTGAGTAACTGCATGCACGACTTCATTGGGAGCTCCGACCAAACAGAAACATGCTTAATATGTAATCATATTTGAGTTTGAACTCAAATATGATAGGAGTGAATGGCCTTTTTGTGGAATTTATCGGGGTATAAACTTGGAAAAGTCGCGGGAATACTGGACAAAGGCCGGAAGGCCTCGTCCAGTATTCCCGCGACTTTTCCAAGTTTATATCCCCGATAAATTCAACAAAAAGGCCATTCATTCCTTATAATTCCAGCATTTGAAATAAATTCATCAAGAAAATGTGTTTGTTTTCCGTTTTATTAAGAATTATTTTAACTGCGCCTCACGGTTACGGAAAGTAGTTCGGCGTGGGAGTTTACTGGGATATAAATTTTGGACAGAGACTTGCTAAGGGCCAATCAAATGTTAGGGAATTGTGTAAATATTTTTGTGATGGAATTATTACAAAATGTTTTGTTTGTGTTGTTTACATACCAGTCATTGACACGGCTGTGTACTGTTTGTACTCAATTCAATTCAATTCAGTATGTGTATTACGAATTGTTAATATAAACAAATCCAAGTCTTGTATTCATTTGGCCCCAGTAGTGTAAATCCCAGTAACATTAAAGGTACATGCCCACTCAGTAGGCACAAAATGTTCTTTATAGAAAGTAAATGCGTGTATAACCATGATAACTGTATAAGTGTGTTCTAAAAATTGCGAGTGCCCTCTATAGATATAATCATTTAGTCATATTTATTTTACTGATAGTGACTCGGGGTGGTATCAGGCTAGTTTCATATCAGGCGCGATAACCGTGTTTCCTTTTAAAATATTAACATAGTTAACGGACATTACTATTCTGTATTTATTGTTTTGATGTGCAATGATCATACTTTATAACTGTCAAAAATATTGTTTGTTCAGGAGATGCAATTAATTAGTATAAATGATTAATAAATATCATGCCTCATTTGCATATGAAAATAGCCTGATACCACCGCGAATCACTATCAGTAACATAAATATTACTTAATGATTATATCTGTATAGCGAGCACTCGTAACTTTTAGAACTGGTGGAATAGTGACACAGTTAAACACTGATTTAATTCCTACAAAGAACATGTGCTTACTGACTGGGCATGTACCATTAACCAATAAGACCTGAATTTAAACGCAATTGTGTCGGGATTGTCTCACTTATGGATTCATCACTAATATGAGGCTGTGATGGGAGAAATGGGGGTTATGGGTTTTGCGGCCAGTGTAGATCCAGATCAGCCTGTGCATCCGCACAGTCTGATCAGGATTTGCACTGTTGGCCATTTTAGCCATGACATACCGTCATGCGTCTTGCTAGCAATATAGATTGTTATCAGGCTATAGGAGTGTGTTATTCGATCAGGAGCTACACTGGTCAGCAATTTAATAAGCCCCAGTTTTCCAGTCACAGCCATATATAAGATACGCATACCCTATCACCCTCTAGGAATGACAAACACCACAAAGTCGGGGCCTCCACTGATCTATTTTGTCAGCTGAGGAGTCATATGTGACTGTGACTGAATAAGTGGGGCTTATGGGTCAGATTATTCGATCAAGAGCTATACTGGTCACAAATCCCATAAGCCACATTTCTCCAGTCACAGCCACATATATAATTTACGGCCCATAAGTACCACGGTGGGTATAGTACGTCACGGGAACCTGCTATTTGGATGAGGTGCACTAAAGAAGAAAAATCCTCCACTTCGGACTATCTTTAGCAATATCTCAGCAACTCCTGAAGCGAGTTCGATGCGATAACGCGCAGATACCCCGCACAATTGAATAGCAACACCTGCTGATGTCCCTATCTCATAAGATTTAGCCGTTTATGAGTTATTTCGAGAACACATTTTCCCGTGTGCACTCGGATCCAAAATATGACCCGAAATCGGTATACAATGTAGTGTATAGACCCCAAGACAGAGACACACGAATGCTACCATGCTGATAGCGTATCGTTTACATGCAGTACTACTGCAAATTCGCCATACATCAGGGAAATCCGCAATTCAACGCGAAACAACCAAAGCATGACACTGTTCGTCCTTTGTGATCACATATACCAGTGTTAATGTACGTCACCAGATAAGTAAACTCAATCTGACTTACGATTTCCTAACATCCTGGGGCCCGTTTCACTAAACTTCGTACCATTAAAATCTTCGTAAGTGCAAATTTAGGATCGTCTGGAAATTCCAATTAATGGATTTACATTTATTGAGCAGGACATTAGCTGTCTTTTTTATGATGCGATAACGTGCAGATACATGTGTTCCGTAACATTGTTCGACATCATATGCCACTGACGACGTCCTCAGTACTGTAGCCATTAACAGTGCCGTAACCAGGAAGCCAAAACGATGAGGCAAAATAATCGACTGAGCAGAACGAGGGAGTACGCTAGGGGGTCCGAGGGCATGTTTGTCCCGCGCGCTCTCCCCACACCCCGGAAAAAATGTAGCCACAGAAGCAATAATTTCCTGCATTTTCAGGCGAAATGTCCCTTTCTTCTTTTGCAACTTGCATGAAAAAATATAGTTCCTATTCTCATGGATCCGTGCCCCTAAGCACATAAATTCATATTGTGTGTTATATTCTGATTAATTCCTGAAAATGTATACATGAACATAAAGTAACTGTAACTTAGAAAACCGTGGGATACAACTTAAAATACCTTTTTAAAATAATGTTCAATTAACCCTTAGCCTGCTGATCGCGAAAACTGTCGTCTGCTGTTGCTTTATTTTTTGCCCTGTTTCTCAATAAAAACATGGTTTGACAGCACTTTAGAATCATTTCCAATGGAAATGATTCTAAAGTGCTGTCAAACCATGTTTTTGATGAGAAAAATCGAAAATAAAACATAAACAGCAGACGACAACATTTCATTCAGCAGGCTAAGGGTTAACACTATTCTTAGAATATGCTTATTCACTTGTTTTCTAGGGGCACGAATCATTGAGAAGGCACGAATCCATGAGAATTGGGGCTATATAATGTTCGCTTTCTGGTCAATTTGTATGTAAAGGAGTATTGACTGACTGCTACAAGTAAAGTTTATTTTCGAATGACATAAGTTGCAATCATATTTATTTCAGTGCTATTCGATTACACCGTCGAAGTGTTTGGAAAATTAGACAATTTTCGGAAATAAAAATATGATAGGTTTCATTGGGATTGAAACCCACAACAGGCTCTGTTTCTACAATCCAGTGTCTTTAGTATAGATTTGAATTGTTAATTTTAGAATACTAGTACATGTATGTAAGAAACCGTCAAAACTTGACTAAATTAAAAACTGGTGACGGTCCCCAGTTTTGCACACAGCATTCAGGTGCGGATCCAGGCGGGGGCGTGTCCGGCGCACGCCCCCTCTAAAATTGGTCGAGTTTAGATTTTAACCCATTTTTCTTTCCTGGAAATATCTGATTATTTCCTTATTTCTCACACAAAGTGTATGTTGTTACCACTCAGTTGAACCGTTTCGTCGAGACGGTTCAATTGAGTGGTAACAACATATACTTTTGATGAGAAATAAGAAAAAATGAAGAAAACATAATCTGAATTTTATGAAAATTGAAATCCACGCCCCCTCTAGACATAAATACTGGATCCGCCCCTGGCATTGCCGTATGCAGCGTCCAAAATACAGATTCTTACGGAGCCCCGCATGGGACAAGGATTTTCTTTTCTTAATTAGTTCCCACGAAATAACATTTCGTTCCCTCGAATTAACAATTCGTTCCCACGATATAACAATTCGTTCCCACGATATAACAATTCGTTTAATCAAATTAACTATTCGTTCCCACGAAATGACATTGGTATTTCGTGGGAAGTAATTGTTAAATTGAGGGAACGAATTGTTAATTCGTGGGAACGAATTGTTAAATTGAGGGAACGAATTGTTATTTCGTGGGATGGAATTAATAAAAAAAAGAATTCTACGTCCCCTGCGGGTCTCCGTAGATTCTTGCTCATACAGTGTATTAATTTAATTTTACAATTGTCACATGTTTGGTTCGAATGCCAACATAAAGCGCCGGTGCAGTGAAACACCCCAACACTTCAAAATATTCCACTTATCAATATCTATAGCTACGGGGCGCCATGCAGGACAGGTTAATTATGTGTACAAAACCAATTTTGTCCGGACAAAATTGAGTTTTGTAACACTAAAAATCACAAAATCCAATTATGTAAAATTCTGATACAAAAACCAATTTTTTCCAGACAAAATTGAGTTTTGTAACAGTAAAAATCACAAAATCCAATTATGTAAAATTCTGATATACAAAATTCATTTTTGTTATAAAGGATTCAATTTTGTAAGACAGAATTGAGTTTTGTGAACAAAATTCAGTTTTGTGGGACAGAATTCAGTTTTGTCCACAAAAGTCAGTTTTGTCCACAAACATTAGTTTGCGTAGGATAGTCTATGTCATCTCTACGTTGATTGGTTGAAATCGGTCTTAGTCCATTTTTACTAGATGGTGGAGTACACTTGCAGGTTTAAAGATTTCAATGCGAAAATATCACCCAATATAACCCAATATATCAATATTATACTTCTTTATGGACAGTTATTTTGGTTATATTATGATTACAAATGAGTGGTCACACCATATAAGCATATATACTTTGAAGGAGAAATAAGAAAAATATTCAGAATTTTCCCTCAATTATGTAAACATAAAGTAGCCGGGACATAGCTAGACCTGAGAACATGCCCATATATAGAGAATACCAGGCTAGTGTATTTTGATATCAAGTTTATCATGCAAGGCTAGGAAACGCGTAGGAATTCCGAGGCTTGCCGATGAATTCATACCGTTTCTGAGCCGAGCCTGATAAACTTGATATTAAAATACACTAGCCTGGTATTCCATTTATCAGGTAACGTTTTATGCTCGAAAATGGCATTAGATGACGTCCGACGGTCGTATTCTAACAGTAGATCTAACCTTGTGAAACAAATGGTATTGGATCTGTGTCTACTAGTTGCGAAGTTATGTGTTCGCAACTATGTGTCTACATGCATTATTTACAGTATACACCATCTTAGTATCCATGGTATCTACACAAATACTACAAATGGTTTCCTCAAATGGCCCAATACACACATTCTGTTTATAAACACAGACATCAGTCAGAACACAGGTCACAGCGCGTGTATTATTGATTTAACTGGGGCAGATGTACCTTGCGATACACAATAAATGAGGTATGTACTCGCGGGAGATCTACATGTACATGAATTATGTGTACAATTATAACGCAAATGAGTTTAAATACGAATGGGTTTGTCAACGTTTGACTGTTTGGAAATAGTTGAATCAAAATGGCAGAATGAGAAATGAATCATCGGCAGAATGAGAAATGAATCATCGACATTGAATGTGTAGATCGGCGACCGTGACCCATTTCTCCAGTGCAGTTTCTGACCAATACTAGTCCTTCTTACATGCGTGTGCATGGCACAAAAATGAATTTTGTTGACAAAATTGAGCCATGTCCCACTTGGCGCCCCGTAATAGCGCGCTGGAAATATGCTAATGCCAGTCCATTCAGTCGAGCTTGTCCCATGCTGCGCTTCTACTAACAGTATTCATCCGCTGCAAAGAACTGAACGACCGTTCACAAGAACATGATTCTACAGGTAGACTGAGCAGTAGAGAAATAGAGGATATTCATATTTTTGCAACGAATATGACATATATGTTCATTGAGTTAGGCACTCGTGAAATATGGACATTCCACACCACTCGATGAACATATATGTCATATTCGTTGCAAAAATATGAATATTATATTTATTATATACAGCTCCATGGAAATTAGCAGTTTTTTTAAACTGTATACGGTAATGAATGCGTATTTGCAGCCTATTTGCAGTCCGGCGCGTTATGAATATAGATAGCGGAAGTAGCCGTATTTTCACCGGAAGATGTTTATTTCATCGATGAGAACATATGACTTTTATTTACATCGTATAACTATGTATTTCATGGGTAGGTACATGTACATAATAAAGCAGGATATTTGGATATAATATATCAGGGGCATGATTTAGCGCCATATATCATCGTGCTAGGTTTGTCAGATTGGATTTCAAATTTGCTTTCCATCGCACAACTTCTTGGTCAAAGCTAGATTCATTCGACATCGACTTCGGTTGAAAGCTCTGCATTCTTCGAGGGAATTAAAGAGCACCCCAGAGCACTTCAGTTCCTCAGGTTCGCATAAGACCTAGGATTTAGTCCACAAGCGGATAGTAATAATGTACCCGGTATAGTTCATCCATGCTTACCCCCGGGGCATTCGCTCTGTGCTGCGACCTATTCGCGGTTTCATGTGCCTTTGTTTGAAATTCCTCTCCAAGTATTCAAGTTGCCACTGTTGCGCCTCATCATGTACACAAATACAGAAAGAAAATGGCGAGGGGACGTCCTACATAATCGCAAACTTGTTTTACTCCGCAACAATTGTACCCCCGCAGGGGCGGCGGAAATGGGGGAGGGGGCGAATCATTTTGTTGGGGAGGCCTGACCCCCTCAATAATTCTGTAACGTTTGGAGTGTTTCATGCCCAAATATTATAAAGCACATATTCTCATTCTCAAACTTGCTGAGAATGCAGGAAATGGCGTTTCACGCCTCTTAGATTTCAAAACTTTCCGCGAGAGCATGCCCCCGGACCCCCTAGCAAGATCGGGCCCTTTGGGCCTTCAACACTACCCCCCCCCCCCCCCCCCCAATGATTTTCCGGTTCCGCCGCCTATGACACGACACACCGTGGCCAGGTCACACTGATGTGGCTGTCACGAACGAAAACCCATGACATACCATTATCATTAAGGACACACTGCACTGACTTGCAATGGCTTGATCAATGTCTACGATGAACTTGAGAAATGGTGGCGTTTCAATCTTAAAGTTTGCCTGAAATTAATGATGATTGACCTCTGCCATCTTGTGGAAAAGCACCTCCGAATCAACTGTTTATAAATAACAACCCCGCAACACCTCTAACAACCCGTCAACAGCCACAAAGACTGCCATGGTAGTGTTTCGAAACACTCAGGTTGACCTTCACTTGCTCTAAAAAATACACAATAACAAATTGGGTTTGCTGTTTAGCTACAGATGACCAACATGCAGGCACGGAGTCAGCCGGGTGGCCGCGACCTGTTTGTAATGTTGAAGAAACAAGGAAAGCCGGAGTGACTGGAGAAAAACCACAGCGAACTAGCATGAAACAGACAAAACCGTCCGGACATAACTGAGTACAAGTACCGACACATGTGTTGTGGTTGTCACCGTAGTGTCTTCAAGACTTGGCAGGGGTAAATTCATAATTGAGCCGCGTTGTGTTAAAGGGTACATTAAGGCAACATTTTGAAATGTTTCTCTTTTTTACGTCTTCCGATGCAGAACTCTTTTCTGAACACACTGCTCTTTATGTTATGCGATTCCGATTGGCCTATTTATTCATATTTTAGCACATACACCGAATGCGATTTGAATGTGACGTCGATCTTTATTGTAACGATGTCATATTCTTCACGACGTCACATTACTTATCTCACAACAACAAAGTCATATTTCCTATTTTAAGTTGGTTTTATGTAAACTGTGAGGCAGGTGAGAGGGGTGGGGGCGGGGGGGGAGAGTGGAGAGGTATTCTCTTGGTCGTAGGGTCCACCGGATTTATGTAATGTGAAGAAAAAAAATTGTTTAACACTACATTTTGAATAGATAGCATATACTGTATGTCTGTCGACCGCCTAAATGTAAGGAATCTCACAAGTATATTTAGCAACGAGGCTTTCGAAAGTGACTGTGCAAACCTGACTAGATATATACGATTCATTTGAACTGAATTGTCAAGTGACACTACCGGTGAACGTTGGCACTTCATACTTATATGATATACAATATTAATACATTGTATGACATGAAAAATAAACTGGCCTTCAATGATTTTCATCATTTCTTGCTTTATTTCTGCACATAATTATATGTTGTCACCCCTCATGTAAACCGTCTCGACAATACGACTGGACAGAACTGTAAGAAAAAAGAAAAAACAACATTGTCAATAATCTGGTGTATTCTCAAACTGAAAAGGGTTAAGAAGCCTATCGTATGTTAACCAGGCTTAATGTACAAACCATGTAGATCCAGATGAGACGGCTTGATACATGATCTGCAGTGTTTGTCAGTATTTTTCAAATATTTTAAAAAATACCTCTTACCTCATGGAATAGTCCAGAAATGAGCATTGAACTATCAATGTCAGATATTTAGGGGTAAAATGGTTAATAGGCACTTCCAAATTAAATAAAACTCCATACAAATATTTTTATGTTTCATAAAGTCACCAATTGTTATTGGTGTTTAAAGAGTATTTAAGGTGAAATGATTACGTGCATTCAAGCCGCATGGACATGATCAAGTTTGACGGTTATTTTATTTTTATTACCTTATATTTAAGTGTATGAATCGGCTCGAATTCCTTCCAAACCCGGGCATTTGAGCCAAAAAAGGCGTCAGGCCAATGGCCGTTGGCCCGTTTGTTTTCGAATTTACTAATATCTGCGATACAGTCGAAATATGTGCATTAAATGAAGGAGGCGATGAGCCGGTTAATTTAACCTAGCTAGTTCATTCTCCTATCGCACTATGGCGGTATGTCAGGCCGGGAAAAGGGCAGAGTGTGAGTACATATGTGATATATGGAGACTGACTCGGCCGTAACAGTGTTATGCTATATGATGATAATATGTGATAGTTGGTCTGTAGCCTATTTCATCAACATTGCAAAGCATACTTTTCTAGCGAAGTATACTTTGAGGGAGAAATTTTCAATTTTAGGATAAATTTATTAATTTTTATTATACTGAATTTATTACATTATCACAGCCATTATGGCTGTGATAATGTAATAAATTCAGTATAATAATTCTGCATACTTTTAATCATGAAATACATGCATTTGTTAGTTCTAGTTGAAATAATGCATTTCAGGAAAAATAAATGATTACTCCCTCAAAGTATACTTTGCAATTTTGATGAAATCGGCTACAGGGCAAAAGAGATCAAGCAGGGAAGGATCCATATGGGATTGGGTTATGCAAGATATGATATAATATGTTTTGGAGCCAGCTACGGTCATTTCGCAGCTTGTCGTTATATACGAAATTATATTATTCGAATTCGGTTGTGGCGTTTATCGGTTGTTATTTAGTTAGATGACAATTGGTTGCACTCATTCTGCAGACGAGAGAAACAGAGAAAATGAAAAGTCATGCAGAGCATGATGTTATTAGCCGATCAAATCAGGGTTCAATATATGTCCACATTTTAGTAGTTACGGAATCTCAGGGAAAAGTGAGAGAAGTGTTGATTTCCTCCCCAACCAAATTCTCCCAGTTATATTTAGCTATCATTAATATCTGAACATAGCAATACTTATGGTAGTTAAATGTAAACAATATTATTCCAGTTGAAATAATTTACCTTTGAATATAGGTGAAGGCGCTTAGCATTACACAAATATGTAGCAAGTCAACCGAAATCTCATAAATACCCGATTTATCTTGAAAATATGATAATTATATACTGAATATTAGTGTAGTTTACGTAAATTATTTAAAGTATCCATCAGAAATGTTTTTTAACAACTTACACCAATTTCCAAGTTAAGGACCATGACCTATTGGCTCATATATTGGCAATTTTCGACTTCCGTCAAGCATAAAGTTCAATGACCTTGAAATGACCTTCAACTTGGTTTAAAAAATGGCACCCGGATTTGTTGGCAACCTTATACATTCAAGTTTATAAAAACACCGGGTGCCATAAATTAACACGAGGTGCCGGAATCTTATATATATATACCTACAATTGCCCCTGGACTAAAAGGCAAACCGCCTAACTTTAGTTTACCGCCTAACTATAGTTTACCGAACTCTTGTAGTGAAAACGTTTATTGATAGCCAAATTGTGTTATTTCGCTATATTTAAAGTTTTCAACACAGATAATGGCCAAACATGAAAAAGTATCCGGTTGATGTAATTTGGAAGTGATACAACAAATTTCGCGTTTGTAGATTACCGAATATAGGAGAAAAGGGTGGTTACAAACTTTTTCACAAACCAATGGATAACCAATATATAGCCGATCTATAAATAGATCGGCTAATAATAATACACGTGTCACGTATCATACAGCCGGTCATGTTCCGGGTTTGTGTTCACATTTGATAGGGTGGTATGCATATAATGGTAATTTTATTTAAAGAGACACATTGCATACCATACACGAATTTATAAGCGGCAGTTACAATTTTTACAGCGTGTTCCAAACTTGTCTATGATTGGTCATTATCTGAAATACAGCAGTCTTTATCTAAATAATTGCTTAGGAAATATATAAATGTAACTGCACTTAGAATTAGTGTCGACCCTGGTGAAAATCTATGGAAGCCCTGGAGGGACTTCCGACTTCTTTACTTCCGACTTCCGACTTCATCACTTCTGACTTCATTACTTCCGACTTCATTACTTCTGACTTCCGACTTCATTACTTCCGACTTCATCACTTCCGACTTCATTACTTCAGACTTCATCACTTCATTACTTCATTACTTCCGACTTCATCACTTCTGACTTCATTACTTCCGACTTCATTACTTCCGACTTCCGACTTCATTACTTCATTACTTCCGACTTCCGACTTCATTACTTCCGACTTCCGACTTCATTACTTCATTACTTCCGACTTCCGACTTCATTACTTCCGACTTCCGACTTCATTACTTCATTACTTCCGACTTCATTACTTCAGACTTCATTACTTCCGACTTCATCACTTCTGACTTCATTACTTCCGACTTCATCAATTCTGACTTGGAAGTAATGAAGTCGGAAGTCGGAAGTAATGAAGTCGGAAGTGATGAAGTCAGAAGTGATGGAGTCGGAAGTCAGAAGTAATGAAGTCGGAAGTAATGAAGTCAGAAGTGATGAAGTTAGAAGTCGGAAGTAATGAAGTCGGAAGTCGGAAGTAAAGAAGTCGGAAGTCCCTCCAGGGCTTCCATAAAAATCAGACACTAGCGAAGTTATTTTGATTTCATAAGGGTTTGCATAGTTCAACATTTATTCAGCAAATAATTGACAACATGTTAAGTTTTCAGATTATTTGTTATCGCATGATCCAGCCTGGTCTTGATTCCCATGAAGGTCTCTTTGTGTCTGAAACATTTTTGCTTTGTCACTGTCTTCACATTTAGAGCTTATATATGTTTTGGAAAATTATTTAATCGTTTGAAATGCAGTAATTATTTACTGGTTACCTTCCTTCGGGTTTTGTTAAGGTTTTGTCAAGTAATTATCTGTATGTGGGTTATTATTTATTTCACCGACTACAAGCAGAACTATTACGTAAGCAAATTGTATAAACCCAGTATAATTATGTGTCAATAGTTTTCCATATGTACAAGGGCCCGGCTGATACACTGATTCAGTATTGACCCAGATCAGCCTGTACATCCACTGATCAGGGTCTACGCTACTCACCCTGCAGACACTGAATCATATGTAATACATGTAGTTATAGTTGCTTGCCCGCCTTCTTCGCGTGCACATGTCTGTTTCAATGCAAGCAGTGCACGTCACAATCGGAAAAAAAGTCGCAATATGTGATTAATTGAGACGAAATGCAATACAATAAGTAGGATAAGTTTCCTGTTAACAAACGTAAACCCCATTCAACGAATACATTTGATTGTGACTGGAGATACGGGGCGTATGAGATTTGTGACCAGTGGTGCTCCTAATCAAATAGCGCCCTCCTGTAGCCTGATGATCTATATTTCTTGTTACAAGCACGGTGTGTGTCTCATTGATGGAATGGCGAACAGTGCAGATCCTGTTCAGAGTGTGTGTAAGCTTCACAATATTCTAACCATTGAATATAGCTTGGTTTTCTGGATAGTTCAGTTATCCTGTATCGCATAAAACGTATTGTGATATTTGATCACCCCTGGTATATTTTATGTTCTTCCTGTTCCTGTGTTCGGCAGTATCATGGATGAGAGGCACGTTTCACTAAACTTCGTATGACTAAAATGTTCGTAAATGCACATTTAGAATCGCCTGGAAATTTCCATTGATGGAGTTACATGTATTGAGCATAGACTGCATATGCTCAATACATGTAAATCCAATAATTGTTTACAAGAAAACAGTGTTAATGTGAAATTTACAGACTATCATAATGTTGCACTTACGAAAATTTTAGTCGAACGAAGTTTATTGAAACGGGCCCTTGATCCATGATAATGCCGAACAGGAAGAACATAAACTATACCAGGGGTTGACTGTTTTATAAATTTACAATAGACCCCGGATTACCGATACTAATACTACGTGCGTGTGTGTATCAAGAGGCACCATTGATACTCAATAACTAAAGTGGTTTGAGCACTGTCTCTCAGCTGGGGCCGTTTCACTAAACGTCGTACGACTAAAATGTTCGCAAGTGCAAATTTAGGATCGTCTGGAAAATTTAATTGATGGATTTACATTTATTGAGTATAGGCTGCATATGCAGCCTATGCTCAATAAATGTAAATCTAATAATTGTTTACAAGAAAACATTGTTAATGTGAAATTGACAGACTATCATAATTTTGAACTTACGAACATTTACGTCGTACGAAGTTTAGTGAAGCGGCCCCCAGGTGTCTCCGATATTAAATATATAGTACATGTTTCACAGTAACGCAGGGCGAATTACAGCCAGAAAATTCGTGTTCAAATATGGGAGAGACGAGTCGCTAAAATATTTCTGACTATGTTTTTTCGGCAACTTTCACTAGCATTAAGTTACTTTGTATCCACTTGGTATCACATACTTAAGTATATAAATTAATGTAGATGTATATCATGTGATCAGACCTAAATTTATACAAACTATTTAGATTTACCACGTCTTTTCCATACGCGTACTGGGCTGCAGACTCAACATACTCCTAGGCTACTGAAAGTATTTGTTGTTGATCAACACAGACAGCACACGTTTATATGTTGGTTTAAAATGGTAAAATTGTACAATTCGTTAGTTTCTCTAAAGGAACACCGACCAGCAAATGATAATACGTTGTATCGTGTGTCAATCATTGCCAGCTGTTAGTAACGACGTCAGCCAAGTCATTTACTCGATAACGTCAGTTATGCCATAACAGGCGCGGATCGAGGTTTCTGAGAACGGGGAGGTTGTCGAGGTGCACGCAGTGGACCGAGTTTGCTAGGGGGTCCGGGGGCATGCCCCCCGCCCCCCGGAAAAAAATTGAAATACAGATGTCCTGAAATGCATTTTCCTGGGTTTTACGGGATTTAAAATCCGACTCGAGCTGGTAATACACTGTTATATTTTGTACGGTATGATGATATTCTTTTGTAAGTTAACTGATTATCAAAACCACATACCTGTAATCAGCTGACGTAAAATATAAGTACATGTAATGACATTGACCATACGTCAACGGATACTCGGTACCGTAGTATATACACTGCAACTCACCTTTATATCGTGATCGCGTATTGCGATCTCAATTATAATGCGATTCGCCCGTACCTCAAAAATAAAGAGAAAAAAACAACAACAAAAAAACGGTCGTAATGGTCCGCGTTATTCTAGTCCTCGGTTTCACCCGACACCAGCGATGAACCTTGTCCATTTCCATGTTTGTCCATCATGAATACCATCATGACAATTTCATATCAGTTCATATGTGCGTAACCTCCGTGGCTGAACGGGGGGGGGGGGGGTTGCAACCCCCACAACCCAGTGTTAGATCCGCGCCTGCATAAGGTACCTCTTCGCGATCGCACGACGCGGCTCATATGCAAATATAAAATGACAAAAAAAAACCGTACCGTAAATATCAAGGTGTATGCAAATAATTTTAATTAGTTTGTTAACTGTAAAGACAGTATATATTTAAAGGTACACTTTGTGTCAGTATTATAGCCTCTCTAGACAATAGGCCAATACATTTTAAGATGGAATCCTAAACAAACGAGGAGGTCCTCAGTGTAGTTACGGCCCTGATTACAGAAATTTATGAAATGTGAGCACAATAGTTGATACAGAGCATTTAACTATCACATTATGACACATTCAACGCTACTCCATAAGTGCTTGGGACTGTTAGTGTGTCTCTGTCGGATACTACAAACTGCACTTTCTATCTTACGAACAAATGTAGGTTTTCTCGGAATAACTCCCAAACGGCAAAATGTATGAGTAGGCCGAAATCGGCATATGTTGCTATTTCAATTTTCCGGGGTATTTGCAATTTATCGAATCAAAATATTTTCAGTAGTTGCTGAGATGTTAAATACAGTATGGACAGAGGTGGATGATATGCCTACCAGATTCAGAGCATCGCATCCAAATAGCAGGTGCCCGCACTTTAAACAAACCAAACGTTATTCATACCGCAGTAAAACACCCTTAGTTGTATTCCTTAATTGGAGGAGACTGTCAAATTGTAAATTCAGAAAATGACCTATACATGTACACCACAGGTGGAAAACTGACTCGGACCTAGGACCCAGTAAATGACCCATTCTAAAAATTAGTACCCCACCCACCCATTTATGTTAGAAGTTGTATACTGTTTTTATGTTAGACTATACAGTTTTATAACCCCACCAATTTATGTTAGACAAAAAGTATTATGCTATTTTTTTTATGTTAGACATTACAGTTTTATTACCCCACCCACCCAGTTATGTTAGACTATACGTATTATACTGTTTTTATGTTGGACGTTACAGTTGTATTACTCCACCCACGCATTTATGTTAGACTATATAGTATAAACTGTATAGTCTAACAGAAATGGGTTGGTTGGGTAATGTTTTATGAATGGGTCATTGACTGGGACCTCGGTCCGAGTCTTCCACCTGTGATGTAGACGTGATTTTACAAGCCTCAGCCCTAGCTGTACGCGATAGTTATCGGCCATGCATAGGCCTATCTGATACATATTCAAAGTTTAACATGAAATGAACATTGAACAAGAAAGTAGGAAATGAGAAAGGAAAACAGACTGAAACGCCTACCCCTTTTTTCAAATGTATCAGATTTGAGCAGGTCATGCTTAAAATGAAACATTTCTCGAAATTTCAAATCGGCTTAAAAAGGGAAAATACTCTTGTATGTATACGGTGTAGAGCATAGAACATAATTGTCATATAATGTGACTGCGACTGGAGATATGGGGCTTATGTGATTTGTGATCAGTGAAGATCCTGATCAAATAACACACTCCTGTAGCCTGATAACGATATATATTGATTGTTAGAAGTGTGGTAGAATTCACTTTTTGTCGGGTCCGAACTAATTCGGGAACAAAGTCGGGATTTAGCCAATACAAATTCTCACTAAATAATTACCTGTTTCTGCTATTTTTGGCGATAGAAGAAGCATTAAAGTCTGTATTCAGTAAATCCATCGATATTTATCGATGGCATTGCCATTTTATAAGGTTTTAACACCGTTCTCTATTGTAAACACGTGGTTTTACGAAGTCAAATAAACTCTGTATTAACAGTTTCGCAGCCAAGCCTTCATTCGGCTCATATTTAAGGGTGGGAATTGGCTCGAACACCTTCCATACCCGGGATATATAGCCCAGTAAAGAAGCAGGCCGATGGTCGTCGGTCTGGTTTATATTTCCGAATTTTGATAAATGTTGCATTTATAATTCAGGCTCCAAAAATGTGCATCAAATATAGGAGAATCTATGCAGGTATGGTAACCTATAATTTGAGGCCTCCTATAGCACCCATCAGCTTATATGTGTGTGATATAGTATGGCTGGGTATCGATTATAGATGATTGAGGGGAACCCATACTAGTTTACGTGATTTGTGCGTTTTGAGTGGCATACGGACTGGTCAAATGACGTGTGTACTATCTGAGTCACTAATGTCTAGCAAGTGTGCTCTACGTAATTAACTTATTGTCACATTTAGTCCCAATCCTACCTAATCACCATCGAGAAGAGAAGAGAAGAGAAGAAGAAAGTGATTTCTGACGGTATGGTATTTGACGTGTCACCCTCACCCTATGTTAGTGTGCTGTATCAGAATGCTATATTAACCTATCATGATAACCGTGGTTGCTGATTTTGTGTTGTTAATTGGGTTTTATATATATATTTGTTTTTGTTATTTACTATAGCATTTATTTTAATTTTAGTTTAGTTTTGAGTCACCTACCACACCGTCAGATTTTGGCCGAAATAGACTAATACACATTAAATCGTTTTATTTTTGTGTATATTGGAGTAATGCAGATTGTCAATTTCGACATAAAAAGCAATTACTCCTGGTGGAGGAAACCTCCAGTTTCCCCGGTAGCTCCGGAGTCCCTGTAGTAAAGCTAAAAAAAAAAACCTCAAAAGGAGGCGATTTTGCACAACTGCTCTCAACCAGCTGACTACCTCACCCCACTGACTCACTCAATCACTTAGCCCAATTCCATTGAATTAGTGGACCACATCAACCCATCCATACACCCGCCAACCACACACCACATCACTTAGCCCAGCCCCCATTCAATCAATCAATCACACACACACACACACGCACGCACGCACGCACGCACGCACACACACTCACGCACGCAGACACACACAGACGTACATACACATATACATATGTACATACACATATATACCCATACACACATATACACACATATATATATATATATATGCATACACACATCCACACACACACACACACACATATATGTATATATATATATACACACACCCACACACACACACGCATATACATACATATATATACATATATATATACACATATACATACACACATACATACACATACATACATACATACACATATATATACGTACCACCTCAAAGACCACTCGACATCACGGCGTTCCATTGTTCTGTAAAGTGACGGGAAATGGACATGCATGGTTAGTGACAAAATGGGTCCCCCCAGTCAGTATCGGGGGTCATTTGTAAGTTGTCACTGGTCATGTCGTTTACGTCTACGAGTCGTGTTGCCCTGTCAATATTGTCAGTGGTTGGCCACTGTTATTGGTATTTATTATTAAAAGTAGATTTAGGAAGATGCAAATAAAAATATGGTAAATTATTTGTGCAGATTTGCATGTATGGTTATCCCCACCCGCTAAAATACCGGGCCCCGCATGTAAGCAGTCACTACTTTATAATTTAATAGATAGAGCACTATGTGTCCGGTGGTGAGCAGACCGTATCGTTCGTTTCCCAGCGGGGGTCCCCGATTGGGCATTCCCTACCTGAAAGATCCCTTGGGTTAGTACCAGTCAAGCCCACCCGCCCGGACATTTCATAACGCTATAGATTTCGTAACTGCTCTACTTTAGACCTGATCACGAGCAGACTGTAATGCGCAATGCTGTTAACTTCATGAGTGCTCATCATTGGAGGCCGGACGTTAATAGTTGTTAGCTGATTATAGGCTTAATTGTGCATATACAATTTTGTATATGCTAGGATATGACTACGGCTGGCAATATGTTCGTTAGGGTGCACTCTGGGCCTGCCTCGTGAGAAGAACCCGCCAAATATATTGGAACTCGGTTAATTCGGACATTCCCCGTTGAAGTTATATATTGCCAGCATTTCGCCACACCCCGCATATACTTTATGATTGTATTATGTTTGATATGATTTGATATTTATCTTATTATGTTGTTAGTAATGGTCAGTCAGTGTGGGGTACTGCTCCCCATACGCCGTTCACCATGTAATCACCGTAAGTCGATGGCTCACACGCAAACATATATTTACGATACAACATATGTACAACCTATCGTGATATTACTTAATTATATCTGGACGAAGCCTACATGGTCCAATGTAACCTCTGTCACTTAGTTGGACCACTTCGTTGACTGTATACCCTCTGCCATCCTCTGTTACTACCTCTATATCTTGGTCTTTAGGTTATCAGTTTGAATTTAAAACTATACTGTTGTTTTTGGAGCAGCGGTATTTACATTTTACCCCAGTATCCTGTTTCCTTTATGTACTCTAATAAAGCTAGATGCATTTCGGCTTCACATTCCTTAGGAGGAATACTATATGATAATGTGAAGGTGTAATGTTGTGTTTAAGGCAAGACACTTTTAGATCTTCTCGCGATGTGCTATGGGCGGGGCAATTGAAGAAATAATGCCAAGGATCTTCAATTTCGTCCTCGTCACAATTTGAACAATTCATTTTATCTTCACTACTATTATCATGATGGTATAGATTAGATTTTATGCCATTTCTGCCTAGCCTTAGTCTGGATATAATTATGTCTGCTCTCCTATCTTTACTATACAATTTACATTTTGTAGGGATGGTGGGGCACATTGCTTGCAAAATATGTCCACCAGTTTTGCCTAAGTGTTCATTATTCCACCTTGTTTGCCACTTTGACCTACATTTTTGTTTGATGAGAGAATATATTTCATGATGTGTTGGTAATGTTGCTTCATTGTTTCCTATTAAATGCGCTGTGCCTGCAGCCCTATCAGCGTCTTCGTTACCGGGTATTCCAATATGGGAAGGGACCCAATCTATGTTTATTAGCTTGCCTTTAGATATTGTATTGCTTATTAATGTTTTGATGAGATGTATTTTGTCAGGTCTTGTTTTAGAAGTACCTGAGTTGATTGCTTGGACGGAGCTTAGTGAATCAGTTAAGATGACAGTATCCTTATACTTATCTAATGTTAGGTTATAAATGAGGGCCTTCTCGATTGCTATTAATTCTGATGTGAATACTGTTAGTGTGGAAGTCAGCTTGTATTGTTCTACGTAATTCAAATGTGGTATCACGAAAGCTGCGGATGTGATGCCTTGTTCGATAATTTTGCTACCGTCCGTGTACATTTGCAGGCTATCTTTCCATTTTTTGTTTATGTGGTCTGTTGCTAGTTTTAGGTTAATAATTGGATCCATTGTCTTATTTTTTATTATTTCTGTTAGATCTGATTGAGCAGTTATTTCGAAAGGATAGTAAGGTATATGGGTCTGATACGGCTGCATTTCACAATCATTCAGTCAATATTCTTGAGTTAGTATTTGGGCATTCATAGCGTAACATGTTTGTAATTTCCTACCTGTGTATTTTGCTTTTTTAATTTTGTTTGCGTCTTTATCGTTATGTTTGTTTTTATACTTTTGATTATTTTCTTTTATGGTTGCTTCTTTTTTAAGTCTTATTCTGTTATATTTGTATACCCGCCTAGGTCGTATTTGTTCGTTAACTGGCAGGTTTACACCATGTGGCTGGGTGCGCGCCCAATATTTGATTAGATTTCCTTCACGCCTCAGATCTAATGGTTCTACTACGGTTTCTACCTCGACTGCAGCGGCTCTAGTTGATTTATATGCACCTGTTGCCACTTTGAGGGCCGCTCTTTGAATTAGTTCTAGTTTAGCTAAGTGTTTCGCTGCAGCGTCTTTATACAGCATGCTGCCATAGTCCATTTTTGATAATAATAGAGCTTTGTACAACAACAGAAGGGATAGTTTATCCGCTCCATATGACGTACCCGATACTAGTTTCATTAAGTTGAGATCTTTTCTACAGCGTTGGACTATGTTATTTATATGTGTTCCCCAGGTAAGCCGATCGTCCAAATACATACCCAGGAATTTTACACATTTTGTGTATGGTATTGCTTGATTGTTTACCATTAAATCTTTAATTTTATAAGTTTGTTCTCTTATGTATGCATACCGCTGCTCCTCATTTTTATAGCAGAGTAATCCACCGCCATGAAATATGACTGCCTCAGTTTTAAGCGGGGAGATTTTAAAGCCCCATTTGTTTTGCCAAATTGTTATTTTATCTAGTGCTGTCTGTATTACCCCCAGGGCTACTCTGAGATCTGTATGCTCTTTCCAGATCGCGCCGTCGTCGGCAAATTGTGACAGGCCTGGTTTTGTGTTTGTACTCATACTGTTTAATTCTGTATATAATGTATCTATCATGACATTAAATAGTGTCGGGCTTATGAAACTACCCTGGGGGCTGCCATTATCAATACTTTGAAATTCTGAATGCTCTGTGCCTATTCTTACTCTAATTTTTCTGCCCGTCAGAAAGTTATCTAACCATAGCAACATTCTGTTGTTTACGCCCTTCCCGATTAGTTGTTCTATTGCTCCCTTTGTCCACATTAGGTCAAAGGCTTTTTCTAAGTCTAGAAATACAGCTACGACTAGTTTTTTTTCCATTTGTGCTGTTTTAATGATTGTTTCTAATCGAGCTAGTTGATCCATCGTGGATCTATGATTTCTAAATCCTGACTGGGTTGGGCCAATTTTCTGATTAGATTCAAAATGATGTTTTAGGCTGATGGCCACCATAGTTTCCATTAATTTACATATTACAGATGTTAGTGAAATGGGTCTGTATGAGGCTGGTAGAGTTGCATCCTTGTTTGGTTTGATTATTGGGATAATGGTAGCCTCTTTCCAAGCGTCAGGCAGGGTGCCTTCGGCCCAGGATTTATTTATTAGCAGGAGCAGTTGTTCCATTGATTCATGTGGTAATTGTTTAAGTATATTATAATGTATTTTATCTGCTCCTGGTGCAGTACTTTTTTTAGTTTTAAGGGCAGCTTTAAGTTCCGACATAAATGACCTATTGAGGCAGTCAGTATTCAGGTCTGGTGTCAGAGTATGGTTTTCTATCTTAGCTTGTATTTTCGGGTCTCTTTTATCTTTTTCTATTCTGAATTCTGATGTTAAATTATTGTTGCTAGACATATTATTGTAATGATCTGTGAGCACCTCTGCTTTTTGTTTTTCATCGCATATTAATGTATTATCATGTGATAATGGGGGCATTTGTTGTGTTGGTTTACCTCTTACTCGATTAAATAAATTCCAGACTTCTTTACTTGTTTTATCTTTCGTAATTGCTGATATAAAATTCGCCCAACCTTTCTCTTTTGCTGTTTTAATGGTTTCAGACGCCAGGCTCTTGGCTTCCAAGTATTCCTCTCGCCTTCTTTGTTTTAGTTGTACATGATATCTATAGGCTTGTTTCCATCTTCGCAGACAGTTTTCCCTGTTTTTAATGGCTTCTGTGCAAGCGGGTGTCCACCAGGGATTGGTAGGGCGATTATGTGCTTTACCACTTGTCTGTGGTATGCTTTCTTTACTTATTCCGTAGAGTGTGCTCACAAATTCATCGTGATAGTCTTTTGTATCTAAATTCGCATCGATATGTAACCTAGTGGTGCATAGTTGATGGAAGAGTTCCCAGTCTGCATGACCTAACTTCCATTTGGGAATTGTTGCGGGAGTTCTCTTGTGATAATGGGTACAGACTTTAGTAATAATCGGATAGTGATCGCTGCCTAGTGTTGAGTTGTGGATGGTCCACGAGGCCAAGGAAGCTAGAGCTGGTGTAGCTAATGTGATGTCTGGTGCAGATCCTATACTTTTAGCCCTTGGTAGATGGGATGAGTCGTATGTTTCTGAGCCATTATTTAGTATAACGTAATTAGTATTATCTAGGAATGTTATAATTTCATCACCTATTTTGTTTATTTTATTAAAATAATGAAAGTCCCAAAGTGGATTATGTCCGTTAAAGTCACCCAATATCAATGTTTTGTTACTAACTTGTTTTATTACCTTGTATACGTTTTGTAGAAGGTTTTCGGTTTTATTAATACTCGGACTTATGTAGATATTCAGAATGTCAATGTTGCCTTTACTGCTTAATATCTTAACTCCCGAGTATAGGATATTATTATTTTCTTTAAGATGACTTGTTTTAAATTCTATGCTTGATATACCATTTTTCATGAATATGCCTACACCGCTTCCTTTGGTTGAGTTCGTTGAGTGAGATTATACCCTGGCAATGTTGTAGGTTTTGGCATTTCCTGTAGACATAATACATCGGGTGACATGATGTCGTTTTCTATTGCATTCACCAGCTCACTTTTTGTTTTGACAAATCCCCGGCAGTTCCATTGAAGGACTGTCAGGGTCTGGTTGGTTTTAGTTCCGTTTCTACCCATACTATTCTTTTTTTTTATTAAATATGTTTATGTTTTATTGTATATCAGGAAGTCTTAGTCCGTGACGCTTAGTCGCTATTATTTCACTTAGCGGTGTCATATTTGATTCCATTTCTGGCTCATTTAGTTGCACTAGTCTCCTATTTGGTGATATTTTGTCTTGTCTTATAAGAGTTATTTTTGGTATATTGTTCTTGTTTTGTTTCTGCTGCGAGTCTTTGCCTGTCCTTATTATTGGTCCATGTTTTTGTTGCCATACGTTTGCCTTTTTTATTTGTATTGCGTCGTCTCTACCTTTAGACGCTTTGTTGGTCTTTGGAAGATTCACAGTGTTAGGGGCTAACTTTTGTCTATTAAGTGTTATTTTGTGTACTGTTTTTACTGGACTTGCCGCTGGGCTAATATTGGGTGTGGATGTTGTGACCTTATTGTTTGTTTCATTTTTGTTTTTAGCAGTGATCGTCTGGCAATTTTGAACGTCGCTCATATTTTTAGGGTTAATGTTATCGGTTGAACTATTGTTAGATATGTCAGACAGTCTAAGCCCAGAACCCGGTGAGTCGGGGGTATCCGGCATGGGCTGTGACGATTTTGGTGATTTGGTTGTCAGGAGTGAGTCCATACTTGGAGGATTAGAAGGCATGTATTCAGTAAATCCATCGATATTTATCGATGGCATTGCCATTTTATAAGGTTTTAACACCGTTCTCTATTGTAAACACGTGGTTTTACGAAGTCAAATAAACTCAGTATTAACAGTTTCGCAGCCAAGCCTTGAATGAATCTGATTGGTCAAAATTAATATATATAGCGACTTACCAATGGAATGTCCAGTTGTGGTCAATTTCGACCAACAGAGGCCATTCGAGGTTAATCCCTTCGGCGGGTATAAAAGCTCTCGATTTTCGTTACTCATTGGCAGATCAACTCTACTAGAATAGTATCAACTTCGATACAGAGCCTCAGGTAGGGAACCACCAAAACCACAATCCCTTTATTTTGGTTTCTTTTGACAAAACATTTAATTTAATTCGCAAACCTAGAAAGTATTCTTTTCTATTATTTCCTGTTAATAAATACTCCTGTGAAACAGTACAAATGATAAAATGTTGAAATATAATTGATTTGCTTTTCCCTTCTAAATACTCTGACCCTCTGGAGTAAATAAATCAAGCCGGATTGCCCCATACCTGGGACAATCCTGACTGACAGTTGCAATTACGTCCGAGAGTCATCTATAATTTTCTCAGTCCCATTCAGTCACAGTACAGTCCCCCAGTCCCACTCCAGCCACCCTTCACAACAGAGCACAATATCCCCAGTCCCGACTATACATCCCAAAATCAGAAGCTGGGAACGATCACGTGCCTAGGGTAGGGATAAATAGCGGATACCAACTTAAACAACAACGCGAATTACATTCCCGACAGGGAGCCACACCCCGTCCCTACCACAGAAGCATGACGTGTGTTTCATTGGTGAAATGGCCATAAGTGCATATCCTGATCAGACTGTGCGGTGCGACGGCACAGGCGGATCTGGATCTACACTGGTCGTAAAACCCAGTCTCAGCCAAATATTTATTGTTGTTTCTTAGATGGAATGCATTGGTTCACCAAATACGCAAGTGAGACATGGGTAATTTAAGGTACTGAAGAGTGTTTGTGGCTGTAGAGAGATTGAGGCGAAAAATAAACGCCTGCATTTACAATTTACAACAACAACTATGGCGACCGTCTAAAGAGCAGACGAAGTGTGCTCGCGTGAAAATTGATATTTAGAGCCAGGATTCCTTTCATGCATTGACATATATGTTTATGTAACACATGCAACAACAATGATTCGTACACTAATTTGCATAAGCATCATAATTGTAATTTTTGGCCAAACGAAAGCGGACGATTATAAAATTGATGATTTGAAACCGGAGATTTTGGGAGGATGGTCGCTATCCGCCTTTGCAGCGATGGTCAGAGATCACATTTTAGCATTATCTGTGAAAATTCCATGGGGTATGATTAATCCACATGTAATCCTAGAATGTCTTGGATGGTCAATTAGTGTTTGTACATGAAAGCACATAGTAGCGTCCCGTATAGTCGCGGGTTCCATTTATTCGCGGTAAACACTATTTCTGGCATATTAACAAATAATTGTGCCACCTGTCGGTTGTTTACATGTGCAAATGTGTAACTAGGACGTCGTTTTTGTACTGAATCAAGACATAATTCAAAATGTAACAGTTCCTGGTTGGTACTAGTAACTAGTGCTTCGAATATAAATTACATATGAAATAAAACAGAAATTCTTGAAATTAGTCTTTTGTTTCTTACTTCCATATCATATGTGATTCACATATTTTAATAAAAAACAATTTTGAATGCACAGCACAAACTGACTGGAACCTTCATATTGGAAGTGACGTGCATGCATCGTCCTATTGCATATATGTTCCCATATGATATAGGCGAGGCAATTTCATAGAAGAGTTTTTAATGTACTATGGTGGGCTATACGTGTGCCAAATGTGTTGAGGGTAACACAACTTGAAAAGGAAACATGTCAACAGTGGAAAATATCTTGAAAACTGGAACAAATCAAGTGATGTGCATTTTAATTAGTTTTCTCAACTGAAACATATAAATTAAATTGTTTGTAATCATAAAAAAATGTGTGCTTTATAATACCACATCAGAACACTTATTTTATAACAAGCAGCAGCCCACCATAGGTTTGGTTTCTTTAGCTATGTTACTATTTTAAGATATTCTAGGAAACAACAGGTCTGATTTTCAGAGAATTCAGAAGTAAAACATAAACGTCATACAACATGACACATTGCTTGATGGGAAAATAGATAAAAAATGTTACTAAAAATATATCATTTTAAACTTGCAATGATTTTATGTTTTATTTTATTGTTCACGTGATAAAAACTATGTCGGACGATATCTTGCAATGCAGACGTTGATTTGAAAGTTCAAAATATGAAAAATATGAAAAAGTATCAATAGTGTCAAAGAGATGACCACTTTATGTGGGTGGGGTATATTGGTAAGTTGTATTTACTTGGTCTTCTTTGTAATAAAATAGTATCATTCAGAACTTACCAGGAAATGTTACATTTTGAATTATTTCTTGATTCCGTGCAAAAACGTTGTCCTAGTTACACATTTACATATGTAAACAACCGATAGGTGGCACAGTTGTTTGTTTATGCCGGAAATAGTGTTTACCGCGAATAAATGGAACCCGCGGCTATACAGGACGCTACGATAAGTTCTGATTCTGAATGATACAATTTTATTACAAGAAAACAATAAAATACAACTTACCAATATACCCCACCCACATAAAGTGGTAATCTTTTTGAAACTATTGATAACCAATCAAATGGCGCGCCACGCATGTAATCTCCGTTCAGACGGCTTGCCAGAAACTTGCAATTGTATGGATTTTAATGTCTTAAATGTAGGAACAGATCAATGCAGTTCACATATCGATGGTCTAGTAACATATAGTGGCATCGATAAGCGCCAAAGTAATGCACTTCCGGCGGAAAGCATGACATTTGGTACACAGGGGTTTTCGCGTATGCTGAAAAATGTGAATCGAGGAGACAATCAATAAAATGACTCCTTCCGGTACAAAATGACGGATTTCAAAATGGCCACCAGAAAAAATCTATTTTTTGTCGATATAGTTATATATACAAGTATCATTGACACTCAATTCGCGTGTTTATGCTCTGCTGTCAGTCCCAGGAAACACATGCACATTGGAATTAATTAAATTTAGGCATTTGTCTTCTTGATTTTCAAAATGGCCGCCAATAAATTTGGATTTTCCACAAATCTTGACAATTGACTCATAGAAGTTGAATTCTGATATATATTACCAATGTTGTCACGGTAAATATACAAATTGCGAACAATAATCATAATAGTAACTTATTCAGCCGATGTAACCATCTTTAGATTAAAAATGGCCGCCTATAGAAGTTGTTTCCCCATATCTCGGCATGTGAGACTTACACATTTTATGGTTTGGATGCATATGCCAATGCTTATTGGCCAATAAACCCAAAATAAATACAATTTATAACACTAGCTCATTTAATGGCTACAGCTATATTTATATTTCAAATGGCTGCCAATAAAAGCCACAATAACAAATATGTATGTATAGCGCATGCTACGATATGGGAAACACTTGGTTGAGCGATAAAAGGCTATGGGAGCCGCTCAATAAACTGTTCGACAATCCCGTTTGCTGAAGCAATGTATATACATGGTAGATCCCATTTGTATCAATCTTTCGAGCATTGTCCTGCACATAAGCATAGCTGTGTACACGGGAGGCTTGCATTGTAACATTTACACCTTCCAGAGCATCCTTTTTTTGCAGCGACACTATAAGTTCGCGACATGCTTCTGATGCCTCGGGGAGAGTTGTCCATAGCGGTAACCAGCTTCCATCATTTTCTCTTGCCCATTCCCATTCATCTGGCGAAGGCAGCGTTGTATTTGGGACAAGTGCCTGCCCCCAGACGTGACCAGCTTGGTACGCAGCTCGCCGGACATGCTGTTTCAGAGCCCCTGCTGTTGGTGGAATGTTTTCCAACTTCCGATTTCCATGGGCAAACATTTGTTGATGGGCATCATTCACTGTATTCCATGTTGCTGTCCTACTGTAGAGTGGCACGAAGTATCTCTCCATTTCGGACAGAACATCATCGGATACTGTGTCAGGTGAATGTGCCATTTTGTTGAACACCTCTTCCACATGTGGCAGAGAACGCTACACGTCCCAGGCCGTCTTCTTTCCTTCTCCGTGGATGAAGGAGACTGTATCACAGCCAGATACTGCATGCAAGAAAAGCAATGTCCATGAACCCTCGGCCCCTAAATGTATAGAATGTGCATGAATGTATCTTAACTTGGTACATAGTCACTGAATGATTTCACAGCCACGGTGGATTTCCTGGGATCTAAAGTGTGTACCAGGGCAGCGCCATCTATGATTTTTACATCAACGAGGGTATTTCAATTGGACGAGGAGCTAGACATTCAAGACAACCAATCAGGTCTGATTCGCCAATGACGGAGGCCAAATGTGATTTTCATGCTGGAGGAAGGTTGTTAAATTTCTATCTCTGGATTCGCATGATGTGTACATCTTGGAGAAGAGTTGGACGTCTGTCTTAATGTTGGTTAGTTTCGATTTCGTCTTTGATGATTTCTTGCGGCCTGTTCTGAATAGAGGTAAGTTGTTCTTGCTTATGGTGTCATAGTAGAATGAAGTTCGCTGTTGTGTAATTCTGTTATCGACAAAGTCGCTGTATTGGAATTGTCCAACGTCCTCTATAGCATGTACGCTCTTGACATCATCCGGCATAATCACCTTTCTTATCCAAGCTATATAGCTCACAGCTTTCATCCGCTAATGGATTTCCCATCTCGTCAATTACTCGGACTACATTTTCCACATCACATGCAAATGCATTTTGCCTGCTTGCTCGTTGTTCGTGATGACGGTCGTCTACAGTGTGTGCCTTTTCAGAGTTCTCATATTCGTTTCGACACCTCAGGTCTGGCTACCATCCACCGTCGCAACGCTGCTTCATTTTCCGTGATGCCAGTAGCAATCTCCTTTGCCCATGGCATTTAGTTGTTCATGTACGTGGGCAATCGCAGAAAACCTGTCTGACTTCTTTTGGGTCACAACATGTCCTTTGCTAAACTCTGCGAACGTACTTGGGCATGTATTCTGAAGCTGTACTAAGTCTGCGACATGCACTCGGGTAAAACACGGTAAAAGCGCCTTTTGAGTTGCACTAGATGGCCAATTATCAACTTTGTAGAATTCATGCAAATTTATTTTTATCCAGAAGGTCGTCATATTAAGCCTCTAAATATATGATGATTTATTGGGAACCATCTACAAATACTTTTTTTTTTTGTCTGTTTCAAGACTGGTCGAGTGGTTTACGGACACTACATAGGGTATATATAACACACAAGTTAAAGACCAAGGGAATGGTGTAGCATTTAATAACTTGCTAATAAACCCTGCTGGGAACATCAAACATATAGGAAACAGTAACTTTTCATATAACATTGAACATAACATCATATTTTTTTAGCATTTATACAACTGCAGTCCAGTATTTTTTATCATTTGAAACTTAATAATTATTTTTAAAGGAAAACACATTTTATCAACAATATTGCCAAGATATTACAGTTTGAGCACAGTAACATAAAATAAATATAAATTATTCACTATGGACAGCATATAAAACCAGATAAAAGCAAACAATTTTGGACTGTAAAAATGGTTACGGACACTACATTTTCATCAAATCAAAAATTAATTACAATATTCTAGTCTCAGGTGTGATCAACTAGCTTTAAGTGCAATAGTGTATACACTACTTAAAGAACACCTGCTTGTGTATTTTCAGTTGTTGAGACTTGATTGTGCTGAGCTCAACTTTACAAAATTTAAATTGTCCCCTCTCATTAATGAGTTCTGGCGCGGTGAGAGTCGCAACTAGATGTTGCATTGGCTCCAATGACATATCCTGATCATCTGGCCAGGTGTAAACACTCCCAGATTTCTTCATGTAACGCACTTGGCATTCAGTGCCCTCGACACTGACAATTTCAGCCAGAAAAATGTTCCCGGTATTTTTTGTCGACAGCCAGACAGCAACAAATTCACCCGGCTTTAGTGTGGATACTGTGTCGTCTGCAGCTATAGAGAATGTGGTTAAGGATCAACATGATGTTATGCCTTTCATAATTATATCCAGTCAAATAATTAAAAAAAAGTTTGGTTCTTGGATTTATAATTGTCCTACAGACCTCACATAACCATACTGTATTATGTATGCAACTGTATTGTATGGATATGTTGATCGGTTCACAGAATAGCAAATCGTGTAAACCATGATACGTAGGCAGATATGTGCAAGCAGATATAGAGCTATCCCGGTAACCAATTACAATTGTTAAGATACCTTTTCAATTTGTCAGCTAGCCCCCTATATTTTGGAAGTTGTAATTTATATATATATATATGTATATTAAATGTTTAAGGATACGGATTGTATTCTCACTGTTCTGCTCATTACTGTGTGGTCCTTGAGTGCCCCCCTCTTCTTCGTCAAGCTGTGTTCCTTGTTTGTCTTTCTTGTCCTCCTCTTTGTAACTAAATGTTCTTTGTTCGTCTAACTGATCTTTCTTTAGTGGGTGGAAGGTGGGTGCAAGCGATGGGTAATTTAACGATCGGGGTTCATCCTTACCGGAATTCCGAATGGAGACCTGGTTTGGCCCTCACATACGTCTTTGGCATTTTGTATGTGACAGTTGAATCTGGTTATACCCCTTATGTGAGTATTACGATTATTCGTAATCCTATTTTAGGGGAAGGGGCCAAGTGACTTTGGTGTGGTATGGACCTGCCACCAGGTCAGGTTATTCTAATTTCAGGGCTGAAAATATTGTTTCTCGATGTAAATATTCAGTTCTGATTTTGGAATTTTCCCCCCAATGCAGCAGGTTAAAACGGGATCGAACCCGTTTGCCCGGCCTTACATGACCTTAGCTGTTGATAGGCCGTTAAACACCAATAAACAAACAAAACTAACTGATCTTTCTGTTTCTGTTTCTTTAATGTTCTTTTCTCCCATCCGGTCACGTACCCCTCTTTTTCACACTTTTCTGAGCCTTCCAGACATGAATTACAGTAGCAACTGAGGTTTCGTATATTCAACTGATAGTCAATTCCTACTGCTTTTACAGCATGTAGTTTCCGGGTGCCTGCCATGTAGTTACATTTGATTCTGATCTGTTTCTTTTTATGTCTTTGACCATAACAAATTCTCGCTTGGAAATGAGCTGTCTCACTGTCTGTTGTCTGGCTTTTCAGTTTTTTCTTACAAAAGTTAAATACATCTTGCGCATTCCCGATGACATTTTGATTACTTACGACTGCTTGGTAACATGCATTTTTAACAGTTGCCCATAATCCGTCGCATACGTTTTTGCCGTGACTTGTTTCAAAGTAATTCCTGATCACGTTTAGTTTTTTCCTAAGGCTTTAATATATCTGCAAATGATTTCTTTCCCTTGTACTGTGCGGCACATCCATCGCTCCATTCATGTACTTCCTTTACCTCTACACCAGCCTCTTCCAATACTTCTATAGCCTTGTTTTCAAATTTAAGGACAGCATCAGAGTCGTGTTTTGTATCTTCTGTAATTCCTATAATAGCATGTCTCATAACCGTTTCATTTCCAGATTCTGTGCTTGGCTTATAGTACGTCCTCATGGGATGTATCGTAACTTGATTTTTGTCGAAGAAAACCTCACTTTGGAAAACACAGCCATAATTTTCACTGAAGTCCATAACTAATGCCACTGATCCAGGCTGTAGATTTTCTATACACTTTGTCATCTGATTTTGCTACCAGCTGGCTCTAAATGTATGTTGAGGATACACCTGCAGATCTTTCTTCACCTCACAACGAAACTGATCAAATGTTCCTTCTTTTGGTACACACGACACACAAGTACGCTTCACACATTCATCTTTTGCAATTTCTACTGTTTCCCAATGGTACCATGACACGTTTACATTTTTGCTTTTGTCCATTACTGGCTGTAGATAGTCATCAATGTTGTCAACACTACACTTTGCACAGGTACGTGTTAGGCACTCTACATGTGGTTTCCCTTCATATTTACAGAAGGTCTATTTACTGAATGTTTGTTTATCAATTTCTATGCCTTCACTTCCTATGGCCTTGACATGTTTCTTCAGACCTTCAAGTTTTAGGGCGAAATTACAACAAATTTGACATAGACAAGACCGACGACTTGTTTCGGAAATTTTCTTTACATTCTTTGGTTTTAACAATTTAAATGATGTCAGACTAATCTTATTGGCCGGATGTGTTCGTTGGTATTCTTTGTGAGCTTCTTCAAGTGTCATAGTCATTACATGTTTTTGTGTTGTCTCTTTCTTTCCTTCACTTGTTTTTATTCTGACAATATCTCGTTTACAAGGAACTTCTCTGCTGGTTTCGGCCTTTAGATAGAACTGAATCACTGACTTCTTTACATTATCATGGAGTGTGTCACTTCGCTTCTTTTGGATTGGCATTTTCCACCACACTCTCCTGCTTTGTTTTGATTTTTTGTACCGGTGGACTGAATGGATATACTTATTCATAAGTGCACCTGTCTTCTTTTTTCCTTTCTTCAGTATAGATCCATGCACTATATTGTATGCTAGTCGTTTTGGTCCGCGTTTCCAGTTTGGTGTTTCCAAGTCTTCTATGCTTTTGTTAAGTGTGGTAACTATTTCCTCTGCCGCTTCAACTTTTCTTTTGTTTTCCGGGCTCATAAGTGAATTTTGTGTGAGAATTTTTGATGTCGATGGAGAGTTAATTAAATGTTCTATGATTTCCGCCTTTTTTACTGGCGTGGACGGAAGTACAGATTTGACTTGTAGTTTTCTGTATTTTGAGTATTTCGACGAAAAGTTGCTGTCGTCTGTTTTAGTGCTTGACGTACATGTACTTTCTTGATCGTCAAACTGTAACTTTATCTTCATTCTCCAGGCTTGTGTCCGTTTCACAGCAGCTTTCTTGTTCATATTTTTGTGTTCTTTGTTATCACTGGTTTTGTTTGGATTACATTCTTTTGGCCTCGAAATTCCTGAGGATTTTTTCTTTTTTCTATATCGTTTCATTTCTTCACATTTTTGCTTTCTCATTGTGTGTGCCAATTCAGGACAATTTGCTGCTTTTTGTCTCTGTTCAAGTCTAGACAGTAGTTTTCTTTCTTTATCTACATCCTTCATGTGTTCATATTTATCCTGGTCCATTTGTTGTTTTGCCCTCCAATTTCTCACTTTCAGTGCATTTTTCCTTTTTGAATCAATGTCAGTCTTTCGTCTTTTGTTTTCTTCTGGTTCGACGTCATTACCGGTACTCTTTCTTTTACCTCGTGTATCCATTCTGGTCTCTGTTAAGTATCAATTTTTTACTGTATATTATGGTAATCTCATGCAGTCATGCAAGTATTTCGTTACAGTACATTACAGTATGATGTTTTAAGCCTTACTGGGTCGAGTGGGAAACGTATGCCCAAATTACGCACTGCAGCTCTGATCACAATTCACTATTTCTTACAGCTTCCTAGATACATGGATTCTTCTATGATATAGGAATAAGGAGCAGTACTGGACTTGATTATTCACACAGAATTGGTGATGGGACTGGATAAATAACGAGTCAACACCCCACCCAACAGCTACCTCTATCACTGGGTTTATTAGATATATTGCAGACCCACGAAAACCCATGACAGTACAAAATTAATCTAATTTTCGAATGGAAACATTCAATATTGGACTTAAAAAATATCAGTTATTCTGAATGTCTGGATGATTCACCATTTATAATAGCTGTTGATGTATACCATTTATACTTACATGTATTGGTTTAGTAGATGTTAGATATCATTATGCAGACGATGTCTTCATTGTTGTTCCAGGAAATCGCGATATACATACGTGTATGGGACAATATAACATTATATTCAATAGTATTATTATTATTATTAATATTTGTTTTATGTACTGTATCCAAATTCACAATATAACATGGTTAGCTTTGTATTATTATCATTATTTTTATTATTAATAGAATGTACTTTATCCAAATGCACACTATAACATGGTCAGCTTTGTAGTGTCCGTAACCACGTACTTTGCATAACATTTTGTTTGTTGAGTGTATTTGAAGATGGGTTTATGTATCAAGACTTGATGGTATAGATCCTACACGCATACATTAGTACAAGGGTATGACAGTCACTCGTAATGAAGATGACATTTGAGGTACACTCATACATTTTCGCATTTTCAGTGCGAACGACATTAGCTTTTTGGTGCATGGATTCAATTTCATGGCTAACATGATAAATTGAACATATTACATTAATAATAGGAGTAGGAACTTAATATCCTAACAAATCAATGATATTTAAATAATTATATGCTATATACCCTATGATATGCCATAACGCTCTGATGGGTTACGGACACTACACCAAATGATCGGTCCAGCAACTCGCTAATTTAAAACACAAACACCTGATTGGAACTCCTTGTCTACAGCATCAGTAAGTGTTCCTTCTGTCATTTAATATAATCCAAACATAAATTGTCATCACCGGGATGTACTATTCACAAAAAAAATCCAAGTGATAATTTTCACAAATAGCAATGGCAATCTATAAGCTATATGCAACATAGTATGTGAAGGCTATTGTACAATTACAGCGATCAACAAACTGTGCTATAGGTATTTTATGTTTATAAAACTGAACATCAGATAATATGTCAATATAATTATTGAAATACAGACAGGGAAATATAGCACATTTTAAGGGTTACGGACACTACGTGCTTTTTGTAGTGTCCGTAACCACATTTTGTCGCTCAGAGACGTGTTAGTATGAAATAATTCTGCAATTCTTACATTTTTTAGGTTCCCAACAGTGCACCTATAAATCATCATATATAAGAGTGTATATTTTCTATTGGAAGTGGAAAATTCCTGACCTGGCTACGGACACTACAAACATTTTATGCATTTTTATTTTCTCATTCTTTACAGTGCAAAATATTAACATGATTGTTTGCTCTACATTTTTTAGTTTTTACATATCACACCTCCATAACCAAATATTTAAAAGGAAAAGACAAAACTATCAATTGACAGTGTACCTTATTTTTATAAATATAACGATGTCAAGGTCACTGAAGCAAAAAAATGCATAACGAAGCACATGTTGGATACTTTTAAACCATTTAAATAAACCATTTGTTGACCGACATGATTGATATATATATCATTTTTTTCGTCTTGAAATAGTCTTCAAGTATAGCAAGATTTACTGGTTGTATTTTCATCCTAACGTACAACTATTGCATTTTGCAAATTAGCATTTTTCAAAGTGCAACTACATTACATAACGCTAAAAAAGACACTTATTGTTGAATACTTGTAGCCATTAAAAAAATATGCATGTAGCCAGAGCCTTGAAATTTTGGGTATATGTCAAGGATGAACCCCCCTTAGTTTCCCATAATAAGTATTACATCTGTGTTCGTAAAAATGTGTTATCTAGGCCAATATAACATGCAAAATCAGGAAAAGGCGCTTTTACCGTGTTTTACCCGACTGTCAGCCATCTCGCATTGTGGTAGTTATCTAGCGCGAACATCCATGGCAATATCCTGCATAGAATGTCCACGTATAGCTAAAAGTTCCCATACCGTTGCGAACGGAGAAAGTGCAAGAATAGTAGCCCCAGCTGCATCGTTTTGTTCCAATAACACAATTGTGGGTGGTCACGTTCCATCTATGTACACCAATCTGGAAAAGGTTTTGTTTGTTTGTTTGTTTGTTTGTTTATTAGTGTTTAACAGCCTATCAACAGCTAAGGTCATATAAGGCCGGGCTCGATCCCATTTTAACCTGCTGCATTGGGGGAAAATCCCAAAATCAGAACGGAATATTTACATCGAGAACAAATATATTCAGCTCTGAAATTAGAATAATTTAACCTGACCTGGTGCCAGGTCCATACCACACCAAAGTCACTTGGCCAC
Organism: Conchocele bisecta; assembly: GCA_029237695.1. Lineage (NCBI taxonomy): Eukaryota > Metazoa > Mollusca > Bivalvia > Lucinida > Thyasiridae > Conchocele > Conchocele bisecta. The sequence continues at coordinate 52,494,148 of CM055272.1, read as the reverse complement.
TTCCCCTAAAATAGGATTTAATACGAATATATTATTACTCACATAAGGGGTATAACCAGATTCAACTGTCACATTCAAAATGTCAAAGACGTATGTGAGGGCCAAACCAGGTCTCAAGTCGGGAATCCGGTAAGGATGAACTCCGATCGTTAAATTACCCATGACATTCTCCCAACTGCCACCCACTGGAAAAGGTAAATTAACATTCGACGATGTACCCATTGCAGCTTTGTATGAATTCATTTGCAGCATGAAAAGGGCAGCGGCTGTCACCTGGTGAGCCCATTGTGCCCTTGATGTATGAGAATCCCTCTGTAAATTATCTGCCCTGCGTTCTGCTTCGGTAGTCACGTTTGCGCTTGCCAATACAGTTGTCCAACCACTTTCTTCCAGCCAGTCGCCCAGGACACTCAGAATTGCCATCTCTATATGAAGGCCTCACAGTAGAACAACGTATTTACCTTCTCCATAAATAGAAGACCATGACCACTGAACCTTTTTTGCAAGAGCAAATAATGGCTGATCTAAAGTTGTGAATTTTTCCTGGGTTGATATGATCTGTCGATTTCCTGATGAGATACATGCCATGTTTTACCATGGCTAGCGTATAAGCGCAGTCGCGGAACATGGGCAGTATACATGTGATTGCTGTGAGGCGTTGTACGGATTCCTGCATATGTGCAAAGTAAGCTGACCAAGAGATGTTGTCACGTTTGTCCAGCTTTCCTTTCTTGATGAGTTCAGCAACCGTAGTAATCCATTGTTGCTCTGCATCATCGTCAAGTTGAGTGGTATCTGGCGTTGTGGCGCTGTAAGTTATTGGCACTGGCTTCTCCACCGGAAACTGAGCTGGTGGCACATACGTGTAAGCATCTGGTAATTGTTTGATTTTGATGAAATTTTTTCACCTTCTGCTACTACATCATTGTTATGGTTAATGTTATCTAGATTTCCGGTCGCATACAGTCCATCTCTTAGTGTAGTAGGGCACACAATGCCATCACGTTCGTATTGTTATATTACTTTATTAGCTTCTGATGTAGATACTTGGAGTATTTTCATATGACACAGATATTCCATTTTCAAACATATTGTCTATCAGCTCACGCTTTCTGGTTGTGTTGTGACATAGAAAACACGTCGTCTGCAATTGCCAATTTGTCTGCTTCTCAAGGAAACACGATTCCGTATGTTGTCACAATATGGGTAACAAAAATAGCTCACCAACTGCAGATCAGTTTCCTGCATTATATTTGTCTTCTGGGAGATGAAAACGTCGTTTTTTTGTTTTTTTTATTGTTGATGTTGTTATCACATCAGTAATGTCCGTCAAATTATGTATGGTGGCTAATATGTGCCACGTAACTAGTATTGATCAGAATTGGCACAGCTATATAAGTAGCATCAACTGTATCGTTAATACGTGCATTTTCAATATATGACCATTAAGTACGTAGTATTTTTGGGGGGAGGGAGGGGGGCGATATATTTTTTCAATATAACGGTAGATTAATGGACAATTATTACAATTCTAACACAAGAACAGAATGAATTTGTAAGTTTAATTAACGGCCAATATAAAATCAATTCAAGATTAGCGCAGCAGTTTAATGCCTAAATCTAGCACTATAGTTTTATATTCATTTCCCGATGATCAAAATTGGCACTGAAAACGATAGTTCAGCACCGATGGATCTCATATTGAAAACACACTTAGTGGTGGCCATTTTGAAAGTCAATATAGCTTTATTAACTCGATATTTTGCTATTACAGTTGATGTAATATGCATTGTGTACTTCGTCCATGAAAACATGGGAATAGATGTAAGAATTCATTTTTATTAGCACCTTATATTAAAATAATATAGAAAAAAAGATTTGAATGGCGGCCGTTTTGAAATTTAACATGGCTGTCTCGAATATATAAGCAACAATTAGTATTTACAGCTCATATGGTGTTTGTTGACGTGAAATGGTACACAAATTGACTGTCTATGAATCAAATACAATGAGATATAGAGAAATTAACTTTTCCATGGCGGCCATTTTGAAATCCGCCATTTTGAACCGGAAGTAGGCGTTTTATCGATTGTCTCCTCGGCTAATTTTTTTCAGCATACTTGAAAACCCCTGTATACCAAATGTCATGCTTTCCGCCGGAAGTGCACTACTCTGGTGTTTTCTGGCGCTTATCTATTACATGTACACTAATAAGGTCGTAACTGCTATGCTTTAGCATAGCAGTTACGACCTTATGTTACTAGACCATCGATATTCTATTGGCATAAGTAGATTAATAATATGTCTCCTGAATCTATAGAACCCGAATTTGGAGTTTGTGGTTGAAAATTGATGGAGGAGGTCACCGGTTTTATTATTATCGGTTAACATGGTTAACAAATAATGGTTTTAGTGGTTAAAAACAAACGGGAGTAGAAGCTCCGTTTCTCACCTTGTAAATTACCGTACTTATACCAGAGTTCCAGATAAGGTGCGTATTGACGTATTTTATGAACTTATTTTATCAGAATACGCATTGATTATCAAAAGTGGGAGTACAAAATACTCACAGCAATGTGAAAATATTCATTGATTTTCAAATTGAGTAGTGAAAATACTATAATATCTCAAATAAGTAAATTAATTTTTTTTATTTGTTCCCTATTTAATGTTAAAGGAAGAAAAACAATAATGCATTGGCTGAATCGATGGGTCGTGATTTGAAGACAAAATTTACAATATTCAGTAATTGGCATCAAAAGTTGACAAAATTGAATATAATTCTGCATGTACTCTTTCAACTTTTGACTTTGTTTATGAAAAATATTGTAAATTTTGTAAACGTATTTAATGAAATTACGCAGATGTCCGAAGGTACAAAATCACATGGCTTGTATCATTTGTCACTGGCTGATTGCCATAAAGCAGATCTGTGTTTCAGGATTCAGCTTGTAAAGAGTTTATTATAAATGTACAGGTTTTTTCTCACAGTGAAAAACCCATGCAAATATGAGACGGCCAATGTGATTTTGTCCCTTAGAGGATGTGCGATGTTTCATGAAAATATACATGTACAGTCGAGCACCAGTATCTCGAAGTCGAAGGGAGATCGTATTTTAGTGGAGATAGGACTAGGTTCGAGATAGCGATGAAGTGACATGGTCAAATATTTTCGCAAAAAAATATCAAATCATGTTACCCATCTTAAAAAAATTATGAATTAATTTACTGACAAATTTTAATCACCAACTAACTAATGACCAAAGGTAGTAAACTACCCAACATTACAGGCGGCGTCACAACTCTCAGTGAATTGCTTAAATGACCAGCGCGATATGCTTTTAATATCGTGTCAAACACTCGAATCGAGGTGGACCAATTAAGCAAACAACCAGAGGCAGGTGCTCGGAGCATTTATTCAACTTCCAGCGTCATTTACGGAAAATCGCATCTTCTTGCGTACAAAATTATATGGCTGGTCTCATATCTGCCCGGAGTAATAAACCAGAGCTCCAGATAAGCTGCGTATTTGCGTAAATACCCAATTAAAATTGCCAAAAACCCAATTGAAATCAGTAGTAGTGAGTATCAAAAAGCAATGAAAAATTTGTGGTATCTTTCTCATGCTACAGAAAACAATAAACAGACCACAAATATAGTTTTTTCTTATTTTTCCATGAAAACACATCTTGGTATTTCTTGGAGACAATTCTAATGAAATACATGTACCAAGATGTGTTTTCATTTAGAAGCAAACTATTGAATAAGTGCGGTCTGCTGATGTGTAAACAGTAGTGTGATTCTATTTGACACAATTAAAATTTTGAAATAGCCAATTGCTTCAGAAAGGATGGAGTGACATTATACTCAATTACTTCAGAAAGGATGGAGTGACATTATACTCCATTACTAGTTCCTTATTTGGAGCCCTGATAAACAGTGATTATTGATGGCTTACCTTTAATTTGAGTAATTTGTCTCGGTTGTTATTTGCAGAGATGGTGAACGATATGAAATCTGAAGAAAGCATAGATCAGGATGTCTATATAAGAAAGGTATGTTGACATATTAATGTGACTGGAGAAATTGGACATTGCATATTTGCAGCCAGTGTAGAATCCTGTACATTCACCCGGTTACCCCATGTTTTATCTACCTTTTTGAGTTTGTGAGTCAAATTCCTATGGAAAAATTTATACAATTTCTTAAATTTGGTGAGTCGAATAAAAAAGTGAGGATTTGACTTGCGACTTGCTGGTAAATAAAGCCTACACAGTTAACAACAAACTTATCAGGATCTGCTCTGTTCTCTAACCAGTGTGTGAAACACCCACCAAAAAAAATCAATCTTAACGCCATTATGTTTGCGGAAAATCCTAAATGTATTCCTTCTATGCGAAGTATATGTTGCGACCACCATTTGAACCGTCTCGTCTCAAATGAGTGGTCACAACATATAGTTTCATTGAGAAATAACAAAAATAACATATTTAATTGCATACCTGTAAAGGTGTATTCCGAAAGTAATGGGTTAAACATCTGTGTATAACGGTATTTACAGAATTATAGACCCCTATTGATCTGCTAGCAGATCAGGAGCTCGATTTACCACAAATTGTTGTGCCATAAGGCCAATTTCTCCAGTCACATATACAGATGATTGGTGATATTGTCCTATTTTTGTTTCACCCACAATATGGAAAATGAGACATATCGGTTACAATTTTGGTGGTGTCGGCGTCGATAATTTTAGATGCACACGTATATCCAAATGTTTGTATATCCTGATCGTTACCAAACTTCATCAATAGCTTCCTCATATTGATGGCTATCCACCCAGTGTCATTCAGGTGACCTTGACCTTCCTTGGTCAGATACTCGTCAGCGATCGCCTTGTTTACTTATTTTGGTCGATAGCTGAGAAAATGTACCTTACGGCATTTGCGACCAGTGTCACCCCTGACCAGCCGGCACGAACACCTGTCCAGCCTACGCATCCGCGCAGTCGCGCAGTCTGGTCAGGGCTTACACTATTCGCCATTCAGTCAGCCTGGTAGGTTTACTGCCATCAGCAAAATGATTAGAACTTGTTGAACCTTTGTCTGCATACAGTATCATACAAATGTAAGGACCTGCATAAATTCCATTTATCTATATCTTTAGATTTTTTTTTGGAACTGATCTTGATGGAAGTCTTATCCCGATACTGTCACCTGTGAGTAAAACATGAGCTGTGATTATTTTTCTCATCCAAAGGCCTAATATTAAGTTATATGTGTCTGTGACGAAAAATGATTTTAGGGAAGGAAAATCAGCTCATGAGGGGGTGAAATTCATCTCCGGGTATCATAAACGTTTTCTTTGTATGTGCTTTGAAGTATATGTCTTGACGACCATTTGAATCGTCTCATCGAGACGGTTCAAGTGATAGGCCACAATATGTTCTTTCATTGAGAAATAAAAGAATAAAACCCCCCATTTGTACAGGTAATATATGGGATTTAGTACTAAACCCATTAACCCAGCTGTAAATGACCTTAATGGCTGGTAAACCTCAACAAAAATAAAAATCTTATTTTTTTTGCTATTCTGATGAATAGAATAGCCCAGATATGAAATAGATTATTCTATTGCAGTTACTTAGTGGTGAGGGGATTAATTCTGGTATAGATTTTTAGCTCACCTGAGCGAAGCTCATGTGAGCTATTGTTACCGCAATGTGTCCGTCGTCGTCGTCCGTGAACATTTTCAAACGTCTTCTCCTCGGTAACCATTGGGCCTATAGTCACCAAACTTCATGGTCATGGTCCTTAGGTAGGGGGATTACAAAATTGTTAAAATGACATCATTACGTAATCCAAGATGGCCGCCGTCTAAAATAGCACAAATTCTTCAAAAATCTTCTTCTCAAGAATCACCAAGCGGATTTCGACAAAAACTTGGTAGGAATGATCGCCGAAAGGTCAAAAGGTCGTTCTTTTATTAGAGATTTCAAAATTCTTCTTCACATGAATCGCTTGGCCCATGGTAGCCAAACTTAAAAGTTATGGTCCATGGGTGAAGCCTTTTCAGATTTGTTAAAATTTAGGTCATCGCTAATCCAAGATGGCCGCCGTCTAAAAATAGCACAAATTTTAAAAAAATCTTCTCATGAACCGCTAGCCGGATTTCGACAAAACTTGTTAGGCATGATCGATGTACAATGCTCTTTCAAATTTGTTACAATGGTGACCCCTTGGTCAAAAATGGGCGTGGCCCGTGCGGTCAAATTGGTGTCAAATTTATCTTATTTTTGACCGAATATGGTCATGTCTATATCAAATCGAAGGTATCAAAAAGGCGATCGCTCTGGTACATTTTTGGTCGAAATTGGATGGTCATGTCATCCAAGATGGCCGCCGAAAGGTCAAAAGGTCGTTCTTTTATTAGAGATTTCAAAATTCTTCTTCACACAAACCGCTTGGCCCATGGTGGCCAAACTTCAGTTATGGTCCATGGGTGAAGCCTTTTCAGATTTGTTAAAACGGAGGTTGCTAATAAAAAAATTTCTCTTGAACCGCCAGCCGGATTTCGACGAAACTTGGTAAGAATGATCGATGTATAATTCTCTTTCAAAGGTGTTAAAATGGTGACCCCGAGGCCAAAAATGGGCGTGGCCTGTGGGGTCAAATTTTATTTTTGACCGAATATGCTCATGTCGTATATCAAATTGAAGGTATTGATGAGGCGGTTGCTCTGGTGCAATATTTGTCGGAATCGGATGATTATGTTATCCATGATGGCTGCCAAAAGGTCCATTTATTCGAGATTTTGAACGTCTTTTTCTCAGGAACCACATAGCCAATGCTGGCCAAACTTCATAGTAAGTTAAGATCCTTGGGTGAAGCATTTTCAGATTGGGTAAAATGAGAGTCATCGCTTAATCCAAGATGACCGCCAGCTAAAAATAGCACAATTTTTTTAAAACACATGAACTCAATGTCACATTCTCCTCTGGTGTTCATGGAGTCGGTGAGCGAATTAGGGCCATCATGGCCCTCTTGTTTCATGAGCTATCTGCTAGTTTGTGTTACGTGATTCCAAGCACTAACATATTTGTGCCTGTGACAGAAGAAATGGGGCTTATGGGTTTTGCGACCAATGTAGATCCAGATCAGCCGGTGCATCCGCAGTCTGATCTGGATTTGCACTGTTTGCCAGTCCATAAATGAAACACCTGTCATACTTGTAACAAGCAATATAGATCATTATCAGGCTACAGCAATGGTTTTTTTGATCAGGAGATACACTGGTCACAAAAGCCATAAGGCTCAAATGTGGCTGTGACTGGAGAAATAGGGCTTAATAAGCCCTATTTCTCCTGTCACAGCCACATTTGTAGATCGTCGAACTGGAAGTTCCGTTCCTGATACCGGCTGCCACTGTGTTACTGCTGGCTTTCATCGTCCCTTTGATCTGCGTATGTTTCTGTTGTTGTCGTTTCTGCGGTAACTGCGGAGGCAACGTACGCACACACGACATACGGCAACAAACGGACGGAGGGAAATACACAAACGGAATATTGTTGCTGATTTGTCTTGGATGTCTTGGGTAATGCTGTAGTTTTATTATCCCTGCACCGATAGGCAAGAGGGGATATAACGCCAGTCCATATACGTACATTTGTGCGTACATCATGTATGTACGTATGTGGGTACGTTATTTTTCAATAACTCCTCAACCGCTTCACAGATTTTGATAATATTTGGGCACAATGTGTGTCTAGCGATGGTGCTCTGTTTTGTATACAACCCACATCCGACCGCCCAAGGTCACTGAGGACTTCACATTGTTTGTAAGGCAAACATGTTATTATGCCACCGGGTTTCGAAGAAACGGGTGGAATATAGTGTTTGGACCGTCCGTCTGTCCGTCCGGGCACACATTAGGGTACTTATGGGGTAGGGGGCGTGGCCTAAGACAATAGAAAACAATGGAACTTATTCCGTACCCCGTAAGCCTATTGTGTCTTACGGGGTATTTCCTTTGATCTTTTATATAGCAAGTACCCCCTAAGGTCCGAAATGTAAGTTCGTCCGTCCGTCCGTCCGTCCGTCTGTCCGTCCGTCACACTTTTCGGTTAACCACTTTGTCACAGTTTCTCAAACTGGCCATAGCATCTACATAAGTTGCTTAGTCGCTTCAATACTTCAACACTTCATTCATTGGTATGTGTGCCACACCTGCCTTTTCATAATTTATATGACCTTCGCCTTTTGACCTTCACCAGGTTACTTAAATGACTTAACAATTTTGGTTAACGAGTTCGTCACAGTTTCTCAAACTGGCCATATCATCTACATAAGTTGCTTAATCGCTTCAATACTTCAACACTTCATTCATTGGTATGTGTGCCACACCTGCCTTTTCATAATTTATATGACCTTCGCCTTTTGACCTTCACCAGGTTACTTAAATGATTTAACAATTTTGGTTAACCAGTTCGTCACAGTTTCTCAAAATGGCCAGATCATCTACATAAGTTGCTTAATCGCTTCAATACTTCAACACTTCATTCATTGGTATCAGTGTGCCACTGTCCTTTTCATAATTGATATGACCTTCACCTTTTGACCTTCACCAGGTTACTTAAATGACTTAACAATTTTGGTTAACCAGTTCGTCACAGTTTCTCAAAATGGCCATATCATCTACATAAGTTGCTTAATCGCTTCAATACTTCAACACTTCATTCATTGGTATGTGTGCCACACCTACCTTCACCAGGTTACTTAAATGACTTAACCACACAGTTTCTCAAATATGCTGCAGGTGGCATCCGCGTTCGACAGACGCAGTTCTTGTTTTTTTATTATTATTATCAAGGCTGCCAGCGAGGGGATGAGCTTGGTGATAACGATGCCCTTGTTGTAATTTTAAAGATTTCGTGGTACATATAGTCGCCACCTGTCTGTCTGTGCAAGATTTGTCAGCACCCGACAGTAAACCCTACCGATGAAAGTGACTGTGGTATCTATCTACCAGGGATCCAGATAAGGAATTACTAATTGAGTAAATTGTCACTTCATCATTTCTGAAACAATTGGGTATTTCAAAATTTTAATTGGGTAAAATAAAATCACACTACTGTTTACACGTCAACAGACAGCAATTATTGAATAGTTTGCTTTGAAATGAAAACATGTCTAGGCATTTCATTAGAATTGTCTCCTTGGAGACAATTCTAATGATATACCAAGATGTGTTTTCATGGAAAATAAGAACAAATATACTATATGTTTGGTCTGTTTATTGTTTTCTGCAGCATGATAAAGGTACCACAACATTTTTATTGCTTTTTGACACTCGCTACTTCTGATTTCAATTGGGTTTTTGGCAATTTTCATGGTGTATTTAAGCAAATACGCAGCTTATCTACTACCCTTCTAACCTGATGCTGCGCAGTCTGTTCACTGTTAAGTATGGGGAACATTTTTGACACAATTAGCAAACATTTATCTGTTTATTAGCTAGGAATGAGTTGTGATCTAGCGGTTAGAACACTTGACTTCAATACCTGAGGTTGTGGGTTCAATCCCCGGCCTAGGCATGCAAAAAATACTTTCATCTATAGTATTTCCATCCCACTCGTTTTTTCGGATGACACTTGAAATCGAGGTCCAGTCTGTATATGACCATGGCTGTTGCTGGGACGTTAAGTCCAACTTTATTATTCAAGTGTGGTAGTTGACCGGAAACTATGGAACAACGTACCATTGTCGAAAGTTGATAAACCCTGTTTTATTATACCCACCGTAATGTGGCGGGGTATACTGGAGTCGGGTTGTCCGTCAGTCCGTCACTAAACTTAACATCTGACAGAGAAATATTGTTATAACTTCTGTTTCATTCATCTAAAATGCTTAATATTTCACACATGCATTCCTGTAAGGCTCTACTACCATGCTGTGCCAAATCCACGGCCGTCCAACCCCCGCTGATCCCAAGGTCAAATTCTTAGTCTCTTTATAAAACTTAACATCAGATAAATATGTTATAGCTTCTATTTCCTTCATCTAAAATGCTTAATATTTCACACATGCATTCCTGTAAGGCTCTACTACCATACAGTGTCAAATCCATGAAGTCCAACCCCCGCTGATCCCAAGGTCAAGGTCAAATACTTGGTCTCTTTACAAAACTTAACATCAGAGAAATAAGTTATAACTTCTATTTCCTTCATTGAACATTTTTAATATTTCACTGGTGCATTTCTCTAAGGTTGTACTATCATGCTGTGACATATCTACGACCGTCCAACCCCTGCTGATCCCAAGGTCAAGGTCACACATACTTAGTCTCTTTACAAAACTTAACATCAGAGAAATATGTTATAACTTCTATTTCCTTCATCTAAAATGCTTAATATTTCACACATGCATTCCTGTAAGGCTCTACTACCATGGTGTGCCAAATCCACGACTGTCCAATCCCCGCTGATCCCAAGGTCAAGGTCAAATACTTAGTCTCTTTACAAAACTTAACATTAAAGTTATAACTTCTATTTCCTTCATTGAAAATTATTAATATTTCACTTTTGCATTCCTCTAAGGTTGTACTATCATGCTGTGACATATCTACGACCGTCCAACCCCCGCTGATCCCAAGGTCAAGGTCACATACTTAGTCTCTTTACAAAACTTAACATCAGAGAAATATCATGCTGTGACAAATCCCCGCTGATATCGAGGTCAAGGTCACATACTTGGTCTACAAAACTTAACATCCGAGAAATCGGTTATAATTTCTATTTCCTTGCTCGGATCTGCTTCACACTTCACACACGCATTGGACCTCTACCACCATGTGACAAATTCACGTTCATGCCGCTCCCGCTAATCCCAGAGTCAAGGTCACAAGCCCACACACTTGGAAATTATTTTACATATTTAGGGGTACCTGGGCCCACGTGGGGTGTATTCCGTAAGCCTCGCTTACTGACCAATCTAGTTGTTGCAGTTCAGATGTTTTATCCCATTTCTTGCTGAAGCTTCACCATTTTTCTGACAAAAAATATAAATATTTTCTTTATTTCTACTCTTAAAGTATATGTTGTTACCACCCATCTGAACCGTCTCGCTGTGACGGTTCATATGAGTGGTAACAACGTACGCTTTCATGACGAATTAAACAAAAATAGAGAAGACCTGTAGCCTATTTCATCAATATTGCAAAGTATACTTTACTAGCAAAGTATACTTTGAGGGAGAAATCATTTATTTTTCCTGAAATGCATTATTTCATATAGAACTAACAGATGCATATATTTCATGATTAAAAGTATGCAGAATTATTATACTGAATTTATTACATTATCACAGCCAAATTGGCTGTGATAATGTAATAAATTCAGTATAATAAAAATTAATAAATTTATCATAAAATTGAAAATTTCTCCCTCAAAGTATACTTTGCTACTAAAGTATACTTTGCAATGTTGATGAAATAGGCTACTGAGTGGTGACAAATAATATTGTGAATCTTCAGTATGGTTAACTCTTGGATCCAAAAGCCCGCTATAGCAAATTTGCAAACAGTGCAGATCCAGATAAGCCGGCTCGTCTCATCAGGATCTGCACTTTTTTGCAAGTAATTTTTATATTATTGAGAGCAAAAACACCCGTTTTCATAAAAAAAAGACTTTTTCATAAAGTGACTAGTCAGGGGTGAAAGGGTTAAACAGGATCCGCTGTACTTGCCTATTTGCAGAGCGATGGGTGTGTGTATTCCAATCAGCGGGCAGCGGATGCTGGACAGTCCACCATTTGTGTTTGACAGCATAGATGCTTCCATACTCGATATATTGAGCTATATCAGTCATTTTGTACAGGTAACGCTTTACCTTTCCTATTTATGTTATTAGGTTATCATTGCTGACATTTGCATAAATAATTAAATGACTAAAGATGGCCGTTATTCGCATGTTTATTATACAAAGTATGCCAATGTGTGTACCGTATATAGCTTTTGCATTTTGCCCACCTGTTGCACATAAATTAAACATTTACAAATTTGTGTTTTTGTTTGTCGGTCCAGGCAGCGGCCGGTGATATCCGTGAGCCCCTGTTTACTTACTCTAGTTTAGAGTACAGAGTTCCTGATCAGTTTTTGTTTCTGAAAGGTATTATATCCCCCTATTTCAAATTCAATGTGTGTTTTATTTTTGTAAACAGATTATTGATTTGTATTTTTATGTGATATTGGGAGTAAATGTGATCTGGTTAAAGTTTTTTGGTTAATGTTTTTCGTTATACTATATCTCTGCAACTGCTTCGCCCATTACCTTGAAACTTCACATGGGTGTTTATCATCATCCATATTTTCATTCTACCCCCCAACCGTGCGGCCCCTGTGCCCAATGTCGAGGTCAAATTACTTTTTTTGTTAAAGTTTTTTCGTGTACTATATCTCTGCAACTGCTTCACTCATTACCTTGATACCTCACATGAGTGTTTATCATCATTGTCGCGCCCGCTTGCGGAAAGCGCGATATAGTCGGCATTTTGGCATACGTCCGTACGTGTCCGGTTAAAGTTTTTTGGTTAAACTTTTTCCATTTACTATATCTCTTTTTTTAGTGTCCATGCCTCGCCCCAAGGCACGACATGCAGGCCACGGCCATCTAGTCTACAAAAAGTGGGTATAATTATGTTATCCAAGTGTCTATGCTTGGAAAAAACCTGGCCTTCGTGGCTTTGCCTCGTTTCTTGTTAGAATAAACACAGTATCATGTTTATATACAGGGTGTCTGTTTCATAGGATGTGTATGTCTTTGTGAGTGAAGAATTGAACAACATTCTAGACAACGTCAAACACGACCTTAAAGGTAAGATTTTTGCATTATGACTAATTTGTCGGAACAAGCATCTACAATATCGTCTGTGTTTTTTGTTTGCACTAAGTTTGCCAGAAAAACAATTTTTGTCGTTTGTGTGCGTTTCCCCGATTTTTCCTCACTGTGCATGCACAACATTTTCATCGGAAGCATTTAACTGTAATGTATCACAGTGCATGTGCAGTGTTTCACGAAAACCTGTTTTCCGTTGTTTTTTTTTTTAGTGCACATACAGTTTTTTGAGGAAACACTACGTCTGGAAAAAATGCATACATTTTCATTTCATATTCATAAAATATCGGAAAACGGGAAACTGCTTTTCACCCTAGCTACTGCCCTGCAGCCACCACACTTCTACCACATCATTATCAGATGATACTCCATGCAGACTACTATATATCAGTGACCTTGACCTACTTTTGATCTTAAAATACTTTTCACTGTTAAGTTTTCAGGATTTTATCCATTTCACTGTATCTATCGCCTTCACAACCACTATACTCGGTTTGGGCCATTTCCCGATCAGGAAACGCACTGGTTGTTTTTTCCAATCCTAGAGAAACTTCCATTTTTAGCTCACCTGAGCGAAGCTCATGTGAGCTATTGTTACCGCAATGTGTCCGTCGTCGTCTTGTCGTCCGTCGTCGTCCGTGAACATTTTCAAACATCTTCTCCTCAGTAACCATTGGGCCTATAGTCACCAAACTTCATGATCATGGTCCTTAGGTAGGCGGATTACAAAATTGTTAAAATGACGTCATTGCGTAATCCAAGATGGCCGCCGTCTAAAAATAGCACAAATTCTTCAAAAATCTTCTTCTCAAGAACCGCCAACCGGATTTCGACAACACTTGGTAGGAATGATCGATGTACAATGCTCTTTTAAAGTTGTTAAAATGGTCACCCTGGGGTCAAAACTGGGCGTGGCCCGTGGGGTCAAATTGGGTCAAATTTCATTTTTAACCGAATATGGTCATGTCATATATCGAATTGAAGGTATCAAAGAGGCGATCACTCTGGTGCATTTTTTGTCGAAATCTGATGGTTATGTCATCCAAGATGGCCGCCGAAAGGTCAAAAGGTCGTTCTTTTATTAGAGATTTCAAAATTCTTCTTCACATGAATCGCTTGGCCCATGGTAGCCAAACTTAAAAGTTATGGTCCATGGGTGAATCCTTTTCAGATTTGTTAAAATGGAGGTCATCGCTAATCCAAGATGGCCGCCGTCTAAAAATAGCATAAATTCTTAAAAAATCTTCTTCTCATGAACCGCTAGCCGGATTTCGACGAGACTTGGTAGGAATGATCAATGTACAATGCTCTTTCAAAGTTGTTAAAATGGTGACCCCTTGGTCAAAAATGTGCGTGGCCCGTGGGGTCAAATTTTATTTGTGACCGAATATGGTCATGTTATATATCAAATCGAAGGTATCAATGAGGCGATCACTCTGGTGAATTTTTTGTCGAAATCTGATGGTTATGTCATCCAAGATGGCCGCCGAAAGGTCAAAAGGTCGTTCTTTTATTAGAGATTTAAAGATTCTTCTTCACATGAACCGCTTGGCCCATGGTAGCCAAACTTCACAGTTATGGTCCATGGGTGAAGCTTTTTCAGATTTGTTATAATGGAGGTCATCGCTAATCCAAGATGGCCGCCGTCTAAAAATAGCACAAATTCTTAAAAAATCTTTTTCTCATGAACCACTGGCCGGATTTCGATGAAACTTGGTAGGAATGATCGATGTACAATGCTCTTTTAAAGTTGTGAAAATGGTGACCCCGGGGTCAAAAATGGGCGTGGCCCGTGGGGTCAAATTTTATTTTTTGACCGAATATGCTCATGTCATATATCAAATTGAAGGTATCGATGAGGCGATTGCTCTGGCGCAATATTTGTCGGAATCGGTTGATTATGTCATCCATGATGGCCGCCAAAAGCTCCATTTATTTGAGATTTTGAACGTCTTTTTCTCAGGAACCACATGGCCGATGAGGAAGATCCGTTCCTTGGGTGAAGCATTTTCAGATTTGGTAAAATGAGAGTCATCGTTTAATCCAAGATGACCGCCGTCTAAAAATAGCACAATTTTTTTAAAACACATGAACTCCATGTCACATTCTCCTCTGGTGTTCATGGAGTCAGGTGAGCGAATTGGGGCCATCATGGCCCTCTTGTTTATTTGCCCGTTTTGTTGTGCCTTTCAAGCTGAGCAATCAAAACCCAAGAAATTTACCTGTGGTATGACAAGTATGAGACGAGTCATGTGATTTTGTACCTATAAGATTTTGTTATATTTACCAAATGTTAATCTTTTCTTTAAATGACAGTTGACATCGAAAGTTGACGAAATGTTCACAGCAAATGCGGAGATGAAAATTTAATCAACATTCATTTACAGAAAATATAACAGTTTCTGTAAATACTTTTTGTGAAAAATCGCCGCACATCTTCTCGGGTACAAAATCACCTACCGGTAGCTTGTTTCATATTTGTTTTGTCTTACAGAGCTACCAACCGTGTTGTCCGAGCCATTGACCAACAGTACCAGTGGCTACATGGACGTTGTGAAGGCAGCCGCTGACAGTATCAATCAGGGTATGTATTCTTCTGTTGTCATAGTAAATTATGAAACAGTTTCTTTTTTTACCAATGTGTAAGGCGATATTATGTCCAGATAAGTTTTGTATCTATTAAAGAGTAGTATACCCCCATATTTCAAATTCAATGCATATTTTACTTTTACAAATGTACGTATTATTGATTTTCTTCCTTATTAAATAGGGAACAAATGATAAAAATAAAACAAATTTAAAGATGCATTTATTTGAGCTGCAAACACTGTTTGCTTTTTGCAGCTCAAATAAGTAAATTTTCAACGTTATTGCAGTATTTTCACTAGTCAATTTGAAAATCAATACGTATTTTCACATTGCTGTGAATATTTTGTACTCCCACTTTGATAATCAATGCGTGTTCTGCTAAAATAAGTGCGTAAAATACACCAATACGCACCTTATCTGGAGCTCTGCTGAGTCTTGAAATGTTGTGTACTTCCCTCTGATGTATCAGTAGCCGATTTCACCAACATTGCAAAGTATACTTTTCTAGCAAAGGGAGTAACTTTGAGGGAGTAATTATTTATTTTTCCCGAAATGCATTATTTTATATAGAACTAACGACTGCATATATTTGATGATTACAAGTATGCAGAATTATTATACTGAATGTATTACATTATCACAGCCAAAATGGCTGTGATAATGTAATAAATTCAGTATAATAAAAATTAATAAAATGGCTGTGATAATGTAATAAATTCAGTATAATAAAAATTAATAAATTTATCCTTAAATTGAAAATTTCTCCCTCAAAGTATACTTTGCTAGATAAGTATACTTTGCAATGTTGGTAAATAGGCTACTGAAACATGGACCGAGACCCAGTGCGTTTGAACAATTTCACCTTGCAGTGGTGGTTAGTCTTCCATCCCTGGAGACTGAGCTGAATGCAACCATAGATGCCATCAAACTCAATGTGAACAATCTGAAGGACGGTATTGACAATCTCAACACAAACCTCACCAACTTGAAGTCTCAATGTGTGATTGACGGCGAGCTGTTCTGTGACCAGATTGTATCGGGGTCTACGAGTAACATTGCTGTTGATACATCCGAGGTATGTAGGGGCGTGAAAGTAAATATATGAATATTTTCATAAAATAAATGTTCTGAAATAATTTTTTTTTTTTTTTTAGAAGTTAGAAGCATGACGGGTGTTTCATTGATGGAATTGCAAACAGTGCAGATACTGACCAAACTGTGAGGATGCACAAGCTGATATCTGGATCTACACTGGCTGCAAACACATAAGTCCCATTTTTCCAGTCGCAGCCACAAATGTGTTTTATCCACCCATTAGGCACAACATGTTCTTTCTAGGAAGTAAATAAGTGTATAATTGTGTCACTATTCCACCAGTTCTAAAAATTACGAGTGCCCGCTATGCAAATATAATCATTTAGTAATGTGTATTTTACTGATAGTGACGCGCGGTGGTATTTTCATATGCAAATGAGGCATGATCATTGCACATCAAAAAATAAAAACATAAAACAAGTAGTAATGTCCGTTAACATTTTAAGGAAACACGGTTATCGCCCTTGATGTCAGTGTGGAAATTTCCGTCAGATATCAAATGTATAATAATGTCAATCAATACATGGGGTAATCGTGAATGAATGTTTGTATTGCCAGAAAATGTCTCAGATGATGTCTCTGATATAGAGAACATTTTGTGTCTACTGCGTGGGCATGTACCTTTAAGGCAAAATAAAATTAATACACTTAATATCATCCCCACACGCCCCTAAAAAGATAAGCCAGATTCATTTTTAGCTCGCCTGCACGAAGTGCAGAAGAGCTTATGTCATACCCCCGGCGTCGTCGGCGTCAGCGTCGTCCACAAACTTAACGTTGGGTAAATGTCTTATAACTTCTGTTTCCTTTCACGGAACACCTTGTTATTTCATACATGCATTCCTCAGATGACCCTCTATCATGCTGTAGCAAATCCATGACCCACCACCCAGCCCTTACCCCAAGGTCAAGGTCACAAACTTGGCACATTCATAAACTTAACGTTGGGTAAATGTCTTATAACTTCTGTTTCCTTTCATGGAACACCTTGTTATTTCATACATGCATTCCTCAGATGACCCTCTATCATGCTATAGCAAATCCATGACCCACCACCAGCCCTTACCCCAAGGTCAAGGTCACAAACTTGCCACATTTCATAACTTAACATTGGGGTAAATGTCTTATAACTTCTGTTTCCTTTCATGGAACACCCTTGTTATTTCATACATGCATTCCTCAGATGTCCTCTATCATGCTGTAGCAAAGCCATGACCCACCACCCAGCCCTTACCCCAAGGTCAAGGTCACAAACTTGGCACATTCATAAACTTAACGTTGGGTAAATGTCTTATAACTTCTGTTTCCTTTCACGGAACACCTTGTTATTTCATACATGCATTCCTCAGGTGACCCTCTATCATGCTGTAGCAAATCCATGAGCCACCACCCAGCCCTTACCCCAAGGTCAAGGTCACAAACTTGGCACATTCATAAACTTAACATTGGGTAAATGTCTTATAACTTCTGTTTCCTTTCATGAAACACTTTGTTATTTCATACATGCATTCCTCAGATGACCCTCTATCATGTTGTAGCAAATTCATGACCCACCACCCAGCCCTTACCCCAAGGTCAAGGTCACAAACTTGTCACATTCATAAACTTAACGTTGGGTAAATGTCTTATAACTTCTGTTTCCTTTCATGGAACACCTTGTTATTTCATACATGCATTCCTCAGATTACCCTGTATCATGCTGTAGCAAATCCATGACCCACCACCCAGCCCTTACCCCAAGGCCAAGGTCACAAACTTGGCACATTCATAAACTTAACGTTGGGTAAATGTCTTATAACTTCTGTTTCCTTTCATGAAACACCTTGTTATTTCATACGTGCATTCCTCAGATGACCCTCTATCATGCTGTAGCAAATCCATGACCCACCACCCAGCCCTTACCCCAAGGTCACGGTCACAAACTTAGCACATTCATAAACTTAACGTTGGGGTAAATGTTTTATAACATCTGTTTCCTTTCATGGAACGCCTTGATATTTCATACATGCATTCATCTGATGATAATCTATCATGCTATAGCAAATCCATGACCCAGCGGCCATCCCTTATCTCAAGGTCAAGGTCACAAACTTAGCACATTCATAAACTTAACATTGGGGTAAATGTCTTATAACTTCTGTTTCCTTTCATGGAACGCCTTCTTATTTCATACATACATTCCTCAGATGACCCTCTATCATGCTGTAGCAAATACATGACCCAACTCCCAGCCCTTACCCCAAGGTCAAGGTCACTCACAAACTTGGCACATTCATAAACTTAACGTTGGATAAATGTCTGATAACTTCTGTTTCCTTTCATGGAACACCTTGTTATTTCATACATGCATTCCTCAGATGACCCTCTATCATGCTGTAGCAAATCCATGACCCACCACCCAGCCCTTACCCCAAGGTCAAGGTCTCAAACTTAGCACATTTATAATCTTAACGTTGGGGTAAATGTCTTATAACATCTGTTTCCTTTCATGGAACGCCTTGATATTTCATACATGCATTCATCTGATGATACTCTATCGTGCTATAGCAAATCCATGACCCACCGCCCACCCAATCGTTACCCCAAGGTCAAGGTCACCTCTTAGCATGTTCATAAACTTAACGTTGGGGTAAATGTTGTGTAACTTCTGTTTATTTACAGGGAACGCCTTCATATTTCATACATGCATTCATCTGCTGATACTCTATCGTGGTATAGCAAATTCATGACTCACCACCCACTCTTTTCCCCAAGGTCAAGGTCACAATCTTAGCACATTCATAAACTTAATGTTGGGGTAAATGTATTATAACATCTGTTTCCTTTCATGGAACGCCTTGATATTTCAAATATGCATTCATCCGATGATACTCTATCATGCTATAGCAAATCCATGACCAACCGCCCATCCCTTACCCCAAGGTCAAGGTCACAAACTTAGTACATTCATAAACTTAACGTTGGGGTAAATGTCTGTTTCCTTTCATGGAACGCCTTGCTATTTCATACATTCCTCAGATGACCCTCTATCATGCTGTAGCAAATCCACAACCCACCACCCAACCCTTACCCAAAAGTCAAGGTCACAAACATAGCATGTTCATAAACTTAACGTTGGGGTAACTGTTGTGTAACTTCTGTTTCTTTACACTTTGAACACCTTGATATTTCATACATGCATTCATCTGATGATACTCTATCATGCTATAGCAAATCCATGACCAACCCCCACCCCTTTCCCCAAGGTCACTGTCACAAACTTAGCACATTCATAAACTAAATGTTGGGGTAAATGTCTTATAACATCTGTTTCCTTTCATGGAACGCCTTGATATTTCATACACGCATTCATCTGATGATACTCTATCGTGCTATAGCAATTCCATGACCCACCGCCCACCCCTTACCCCAAGGTCAAGGTCACAAACTTGACACATTCATAGACTTAACGTTGTGGTAAATGTCTGATAACAACTGTTTCCTTTGATGGAACGCCTTGATATTTCATACATACATTCCTCAGATGACCCTCTATCATGCTGTAGCAAATCCACAACCCACCACCCAACCCTTACCCCAAGGTCAAGGTCACAAACTTAGCATGTTCATAAACTTTACATTGGGGTAAATGTTGTGTAACGTCTGTTTCTTTACACTTTGAACGCTTTGATATTTCATACGTGCATTCATCCGATGATCCTCTATTGTGCTACAGCAAATCCATGACCCACCCCACCCCTTTCCCCAAGATCAACATCATAAACTTAACGTTGGAGTAAATGTCTTTTTATAACTTCTGTTTCTTTACAGGGAACACCTTCATATTTCATACATGCATTCATCTGATAATACTCTATTGTGCTACAGCAAATCCATGACCCCCCGCACCCCTTTTGCCAAGGCCAAGGTCACAAACTTAGCACATTTATACATGCATTCCTCATGTGAATAGCTATCATGCTGTAGAAAATCACCAACTTAGTGTGTTCATAAACTTAACGCTGGGTTAAATTTTGTTTTCCTTCTCATTTCAGGGAGCGCATTGATATTTCATACATGCATTCATCTTAATATGCTATATCATACTATATCAAATCCACGAGCCACCTTCCACCACTGACCTCAATGTCAAGGTCCACCGCACACCCCTTATCCCAAGGTCAAGTTATATACTATTCATGTTTTTTATACAACTGTGACAAGTTTGAATGAAGGCTGCCAACAGGCGAGCTTCGTTGTCTTGTTATATATTTGTATATATAAAAATGATTAATGATTGTCTTTTTATTATAGTAGTTGCAACAAATTGTAATAAAAAATAAAAGTCACCTGCCTGCCCTATATTTTCTCTATTTGAAAAAAAATCCAGGCTATTGGATTGGCGAAAGCCGGGCGGGCGGGCGGGCGGCGTCCACAATCAGTTTGAGTCCATTTCTTTGTTACTGTACCACCTAGGACCACTAAACTTTCACGGCTTCATAATCAAGGGGTGCCCACCACATATTACTATCCAACATGTTACCTTTTTTTTAACTTGACCCATTTTTTCCGCGCAGTCGACTTTAATAGCCATTTTCATCAATGTTAAGTTTTCGCGTTTAAGTCCATTTCTTTGGTACTGTACGTACCACCTAGGACCACCAAACTTTCACAGCTTCATAACCAAGGGGTGCCCACCACATACAACTATCCAACATGTGACCATTTTTTTTTACCTTCACTTATTATTTCTACGTAATTGACTTAGCCATTTTCAACGTTAACTTTTGAACGTATGTCTGGTTAAAGTTTTTTGGTTAAAAGTTTTTTGTTATACTATATCTCTGCAACTGCTTCGCCCATTACCTTGAAACTTCACATGGGTGTTTATCATCATCCATATTTTCATTCTACCCCCCAACCGTGCGGCCCCTGTGCCCAATGTCAAGTTCAAATTACTTTGAATTTTTTTGAAAGTTTTTTCGTGTACTATCTCTGAAACTGCTTCACCCATTACCTTGATACTTCACATGGGTGTTTATCATCATTGTCGCGCCCGCTTGCTGAAAGTGCGATATTGTCGGAATTTTGGCATACGTCCGTCTGTCCATCCGTACGTCTGTGTCAGGTTAAAGTTTTTTGGTTAAAGTTTTTCCATCTACTATATCTATTTTTTTAGTGTCCATGCCTCGCCCCAAGGCGCGACATGCAGGCCACGGCCATCTAGTCTGCAAAAAGTGGGTATAATTATGTTATCCAAGTGTCTAGGCTTGGAAAAGACCTGGCCTTCGTGGCTTTGCCTCGTTTCTTGTTTAACTTTATATGGCCTAATTTATCAGTACCAAAGTTGGTGTTTTTCAGTTGACGGACATGGCTGGCCAGTTGTCGGCCACAGTGAGCGAGACGTCATCTATCAACCTGACGGAGTATATAACACTGGTAGGTTGTCCTGTGTTGTTCAATCTTTATTATCCCCCCAAGTATGACAATGGGCATATAGTTTTCGCATTTCTGTTCGGATGTCGTCAGTCCATTCATTCGTCCATCCGTTCGGACACATATTCGGCATCGTAAGGGGTTGGAGGCGTAGCCGAAGGCAAAAGAAAACAACCTTATTCCACACCAACTATTAAGCATATTGTTTCTTTGTTTGAAAACAATGGATGTCATGTATGCCATGCACATAAACGTAACATTTCAAAATTTGCGTTAAAGTTTTTGTTTGTCGGTTTAGGCGGCGGTGGGGGGTATCCGTGAGCCCCTGTTCTTTTGCTCTAGTTACCATGTGTTGGTACTTAATAGTTCTATTGCTATTTTAACACGTTATATGTAGAGCTCCAGATAAATTACATATTTGCGTAAATACGCAATGAAAAATGCAAAAAACACAATTAAGAGTGGAAGGGAAGAGTGGAATGTGCAATAAAAACTATAAAAATCTCAAGTACACGTCCTACTATGTCGTATGCCTTTGAAGTTTTTTATGTACCCCAAAAACAAATTTGGTGTACCATTTACACCATTTACAAACACTGTAGATCCAGATGAGACGGCTCGCTATGAGCCGTCTCACCTGGATCTACAGTATTTGTTACGATTTTCAAGAATAATGGAATAACATAATAATGGTTAATAACAATACATTGTTTTGTTTCAGGCGGATGAGACATTTTCTTCGCTGCCGAGCACCATCAATGATTCCAGTCACACGGCTGCATCAAGTAATGTTGCTTTAGCCCTTACAATGATCAATTAATTTTTGGTTGTCTGGTATTTATTTTTTATTTTCCATTTTTGGCATTTTTTTTTTTTTTTACTGCTATTGGATTCATAAAGTTGGGCGATATTTTTAGTTTCAGCTGGCCGATTTTAACCAAATCTGATATGGCTGATATGGGCTTTCACTGCATCAGAATACATCTGCTTAATATAAAAAATATATATTACAGACAAGACTTGTTTTGCCCTTTATAAAAGTATTAAGATTAGTAATAATCCTATTACTTTTAGCGAATAGGGCAAAGCGACTGGTGAGGTGAGGACCTGTCACCAGATGGGTTTATTCTACTTTAACATTTTCAACACCACTGATCTGTATTGTGGTATTGGCGAAAAGTGTAGATCCAGATGAGCCGGCTCGTGACGAGCCGTCTCATCAGGATTTGCACTTTTTGCAAATAATTTTCATATTTTTATGCCACCGGGTTTCAAAGAAACGAGTGGCATATAGTGTTTGGACCGTCCGTCCGTCCGTCACACTTTTCGGTTGACCACTTTGTCACAGTTTCTCAAATTTCGGTTTAATAACCACTTTGTCACAGTTTCTCAAATATGCTGCAGGTGGCATCCGCGTTCGACAGACGCATTTCTTGTTTAGAAAAGAAAACACTTTTTATAAATGGACTAATCTGAAAATCATTTTGTGATGATTTGATTGTTTGGAAAATTAACATATCACAATCCATTTAAGTTACTTAGGGGTGAAAGTGTTAACCATGTTTATGGTTTGTAGGTGTGATTGATATACTAGAGACGATACCAGGCAAGGTTCTACCGTTGATCAATGATTCCATTAATATGTTGGATCAGGTAAGGCAAAGCTCTGGCAATAAAACTTGTAGGTATCACTGGTATTTGGGTCTGGACAGATCTTGTCTGAATTTAGTTGTACTTGCATGTGCATTCATATATATGTTGAATAAAGCTATGGAATAAAGCAAATATTTGTTTCATAGGGTATAATAAACTGTGATTTTTCTCAAATGTAGAGAAAAACTGGTTAAATTTAGTTATGAACGCATTTTTTAATTAACCAAAAGCCACATATCAGATGTAACTGAGAATAAACTGAGGTTTAAAACGTTATTTCCATTCAGATTGGCAAAACATTAAAATCAGCTGGTATGACTTCATAACATGATGCATTTACGTCCGCGTTGCTCGTCAAGCCTCGTTTGCTTAACGTGAAAAAATATACACACTCGTGGATAAATATTTTACACACCATGGGTATGATCTTTATTTTACATGACTGCCTTTGTTCGACACCGCTCACAGACGTGTTCAAACTTCCTGCGTTTGCTGTTTGACCATGACTGTAGACAATGCTCATTCCGGGGTCAATCCACCACCTACGTAATGCATGCGTCTCATGACGTTGCTGGAATGTGCCTTACCGTCACCAGACCAGTTTACAAGTCTGACTGAAATTTTGAAATTGATGCGGCTGCATCACGCGACGTGTACTGCGACCCAGGAATATATATGTGTAAATCAGCTATTTGAATGGGGCAGATTATCGTAGTATCGAACGTTTCGACGGAAATGTAACAATAACGTTCGACATGTCCAGCCATGGGTAAATGCTTGCCGTGGCACAAGAGAACTGTTTGAACCCGAAGGCCTACTACGGCCTTGGAGTTCAAACAGTTCCCTCGTGCCACGGCAAATGTTTACGCACGGCTGGACATTGTCGAACCTTATATGTTTGCAGATTCCTGGCCTTTCTCAAGCAAATATGACCTTCATAGCAGACCTGAAGCAGGAGATGACAGAAGTAACCAACCAGATTTTCCCCGTCTTGTATGTGTTCATCCTTTCATTCATATCAAAAATGGGTAGTTGTCACAATCGCTTGTGGTGAGCGCGAATATAGTCAGCGCTATTGGCAGGCGTACGTGCATCCACCATTTGATTTAAAGTGTTTAAGTACCACACAGTGCTCCAGATAAGGAATTAGTAATTGAGTATTTTCACTCCCATCATTTCTGAAGCAATTGAGTATTTCAAAATTTTAATTGGGTAAAATAAAATCACACTACTGTTTATACATCAACAGACAGCAATTATGAATAGTCAATTATGAATAGTTTGCTTCGAAATGAAAACATTTCTTGGCATTTCATTAGAGACAATTCTAATGAAATACCAATATGTGGTCATATTTCCGATTGACTTGATTGACACACCGATTGACTTGAAACTTCCCATACTTCTTTATCACCATCCATGTTTTCATTCTATTGCCCACCCATGTGGCCCCATGCCCACGGTCAAGGTCAAATTACCCTGACATTCGTGTTAAAGTTTTTGTACAATTTGCAAAGTTTTTAAGTAACCAATATCTGCACAACCATAAGTCTGATCGACTTGAATCTTCACATATTACTTTTCCATTCTATAGCTCACTCATGCGACCGCCATGCCTAGAGTCAAGGTCAAATTACTCTGAAATTTGCACATTGGGACCATCAAATACCTTGGCAGGCATGTTATGCTGGCCACGGCCATCTAGCTGTGTACAATGTTGTCGGAGATAACTTGCACATGTTGCGTTTAATAAATATCATGTTTAATAACCCTTGGACCGCTATATTAAATGTTTTGTCGTCTGCTGTTTATTTTTATATTTTCCATTTTTATCATCAAAACATGCTTTGACTGCACTTTAGAATAATTTACAACATGCTTTGACAGCACTTCAGAATCATTTCCATTGGAAATGATTCTGAAGTGCTGTCAAACCATGTTTTTATTGAGAAATAAGGCAAGATATAAAAGCAACAGCAGACGACAATTGTTGTGAGTGGCGGTCTAAGGGTTAAATCACATGTGAAGAATTCTCTATCCTCTATTTCTACATCTGATCCCATCTCTATATTTGGTTGTGACCAAAAAAATGGGGCTTATGGGTTTTGCGATCTGTACAGTTTGATCAGGATCTACACTGTTCGCCTTCCATCAATGATTATGAAAGACCCTTCATGTTCCATGATGTTCTTAGCCTTAGGTACAAAATCACATGGCGTGTCTCGATTGACCTTAGCTGGTGCTGGAACATTAAACCCATCACATATGACCTTTATAATAGTTGGTGCTGGGACGTTAAAGCGGCTCCACTCCAGATGGGATTACAGTGTACTGTATTTTTTTCACGCGATGTTTACCTGCATTTGCTATATATCTACACATTGCGAGCTCATTTTCGGTTGGTGGATGTTTATATTCGCGTTAAATCGTACTTTATACGTCCCTGTACGAAAGGGCTTTTCCGTTTCCAATTCTATTTTTACTTACGACCTGCTTGCCGTACGTAATCCCACGTGACACAAATGGCCCACAAATCATACTTCCGGGCATGCGCATATCGCGTCCAGCTATATCAACAACAATGTCCGACTCTGAGGTAAGTCGATACATATTAGCGTTATACACAGGCGTTCTATATGAAACGAATGTGTTTCAACATCAATACATTTCCAAATAACTTACTTTTACCTAGGGCAGACCACAGATGTTGTTTAAATATGTAGAAAGTATGTATTTTGTAACGGACGTGCTATCGCATCGGCAATTTTCTTCCGAGGGACCGTCTCAAAACACACCAAGACAGTCAACTGCGCATGTGCATGATACCACGTGACGGGCAATATCAGTATAGCGCGAATTATAAAAATAAATGGGAGTAACGCACGCCACTCCCAACAAATTAATTAATATTAAATAAATAAATATCTATACTGGCCACTTATAATTTTTAAACCTGTCGCAATAGTTACATCATTAGGTACTTATTTATTTAAAATAGTATCCGTTTTACCCCTCATCTGGAGTGGAGTCGCTTTAAACCCCTTCATTTTCACTTTTCTACTTCAGATCTTTGATCATGACCTTCGTCAGCTTTGTTCTATTACTGATAACGGTGATCACAACTGTCGGCCTGGTGCTGGGATTTTTTTGCGTGAAGGAGTTTGACAACCAAATGAGCCATGGACGTAATTGCTACTCCAGCTGTGGATCTACACTTCTCATGTGGTAAGTCAGGACTTTGTTCCACCTGTTTTTGTAGGCGCTATTCAGCTTTCTTCCCAATGACAAATACAGTAGAACCTCTATAAACCGGACACTCGGACTGCCTCTGTATCCTCAATTTTATTGTTTTACGCTCGGGTAAATGTCTTATAATTTCTGTTTCCTTACACAGATCTGTTGATATTTCACACACTTTGATTTAATGGTCATGCGACAAATCCATGATCATCCCGACCCGCTAAGCCCAGGGTCAAGGTCACGTACTTGGTGTATTCAAAACCTTAACTCTCGGGTAAATCTCTTATTATTCTGTTTCCTTGCACGGATCTGGTTGATATTTCACACACACATTGCTCTAATGGTCCTCTACCGCCCTGTGAAAAATCCACGATTGTCCTGCCCCCGCTAAGCCCAGGGTCAAGGTCACATACTTGGAGTTTCCTTGCATGGATCTGCTTGATATTTCACAGCCATTGCTCTGATGGTCTGCTTTCATGCTGTGACAAATCCACGCTTCTCTGGCCCTCTGTGTTTTCAGCTGGCTGCCAGCGGGGGGTTGGGCATTCATGTGCCGACAGGCCACATTTCTAGTTTCTAAAGGCAATTATAGAATTAATTGTATGGGGGCAGTGACAGGCACATTTTGAAGCCAAAAAAACGCTGCCCATGTAATAAGAAATAATGCGATAGCAATTAGTCTCCATTTATTTTTGTCTGCCTGAGATTGGATCTGATTCCACTGATTCACCGGGTCCAAGTTAGTAGGTGGACATAACGATTCGCTCACGGCGTAGGTCCGAATTAGATGTAGGACGTAGCAGTTCGTCCAGTGCGTGTCCTCTTTTTGGCTACGCATGCGCATAGGCCTTTTTCTCATAGCAACTTGTCTGCATAAATTATTTTTCCAAAATTAAATTTACTTTTTGATGAATTTTTAAACAAATTTTTATTTTTCGACCCCACCACCCAGAAATAAAATATTCGGTGCCTTCCACTCCTCCCATACAATCAATTCTAGACGTGCCCTATAATCAATGATTTTGATTTGCTTTATCCCTATTACAAACGCACATTCATATTTTTATTTGCTCATAATGGTATAGCATACAGTCATATATTTATTTGCTCTGGCAGCATGCTATAGCATAGTCATATTTTTATAATCTCGCTGTAGCTTACAGTCATATTTTTATTTGCTCAGCATGCTATTTATTGAATCATTAACTTTAATATTGTCTTTGAAGCTGCTGATAGATCCCCTGTTTTGATAAGATGCAAATATTTCCAATAGCATTGACATAGACCATGTTTCCAAAATGGCAACAAAAATCCTGCTCGGATATAGAAATTAATTTTTGTTTCTGTCTTGAATTTGCAATCTTCACCAACACAGGTGTACTGCCAATCCATTCCTTCAGATAGAAAAAAGGGAAATGGTTTAACATCCCATCAACAGCTGTGATCGTGATGAGACCTTGGTTCCAAGTATCGTCTATAATACCACACTCAAATAGAGGCTAACAGAATTACTAGGAAAAAAATTAAAGGAGCACTTGGCGTTTTTGGGGCTCTTTAGCCCTTAGAGTGGGGGAAACAAAAATTGTCGTCTGCTGTTGGTTATATATTGTCTTCTTTCTCAACAAAAATCATGGTTTGACAGCACTTTAGAATCATTCTCAAGTGCTATCAAATCAAGTGTTTAATGCGAAAAATGGAAACTGACTGATAAACAACAGACGACACAGTTTAATTCAACATTGTATGGGTTAAAGCCCACTCAGTAGGCACAAACTGTTCTTTATAGGAATTAAATAAGTGTAGAATTGTGTTACTATTCCACCAGTTCTAAAAATTACAAGTGCCTGCTAGTACAGATATTATCATTTAGTAATATTTGCAAATGAGGCATGATGTTTTTAGCTCACCTGAGCGAAGCTCATGTGAGCTATTGTTACCGCAATGTGTCCGTCGTCGGTCGTCGTCCGTTGTCGTCGTCCGTGAACATTTTCAAACGTCTTCTCCTCGGTAACCATTGGGCCTATAGTCACCAAACTTCATGGTCATGGTCCTTAGGTAGGGGGATTACAAAATTGTTAAAATGACGTCATTACGTAATCCAAGGTGGCCGCCGTCTAAAAATAGCACAAATTCTTAAAAAGTCTTTTCAAGAACCGCCAACCGGATTTCGACAAAACTTGGTAGGAATGATCGATGTACAATGCTCTTTCAAAGTTGTTAAAATGGTGACCGCGGGGTCAAAAATGGGCGTGGCCCGTGGGGTCAAATTTTATTTTTGACCAAATATGGTCATGTCATATATCAAATTGAAGGTATCAATGAGGCGATCACTCTGGTGCATTTTTTGTCGAAATCGGATGGTTATGTCATCCAAGATGGCCGCCGAAAAGTCAAAAGGTCGTTCTTTTATTAGAGATTTCAAAATTCTTCTTCGCATGAACTGCTCGGCCCATGGTAGCCAAACTTAAAAGTTATGGTCCATGGGTGAAGCCTTTTAAGATTTGTTAGAATGGAGGTCATAGCTAATCCAAGATGGCCACCGTCTAAAAATAGCATAAATTCTTAAAAAATCTGCTTCTCATGAACCGCCAGCCTGATTTCGACGAAACTTGGTAGGAATGATCGATGTACTATGCTCTTTCAAAGTTGTTCAAATGGTGACCCCGAGGTCAAAAATGGGCGTGGCCACGTGGGGTCAAATTGGGGTCAAATTTTATTTTTGACCGAATAGGGTCATGTTATATATCAAATCTAAGGTATCAATGAGGCGATCACTCTGGTACATTTTTTATCGAAATCGGATTGTTATGTCGTCAAAGATGCCCGCCGAAATGTCAAAATGTCTTTCTTTTATTAGAGATTTCAAAATTATTCTTCACATGAACTGCTTGTGCTTGGCCCATGGTAGCCAAACTTAAAAGTTATGGTCCATGGGTGGAGCCTTTTCAGATTTGTTAAAATGTAGGTCATCGCTAATCCAAGATGGCCGCCGTCTAAAAATAGCAGAAATTCTTAAAAAATCTTCTTCTCATGAACCACCAGCCGGATTTCGACTAAACTTGGTAGAAATGATCGATTTACAATGCTCTTTCAAAGTTGTGAAAATGGTGACCCCGGGGTCAAAAATGGGCGTGGCCCGTGGGGTCAAATTGGGGTCGAATTTTATTTTTGACCAAATAATATGCTCATGTCATATATCAAATTGAAGGTATCGATGAGGCGATTGCTCTGGTGCAAGATTTGTCGGAATTGCATGATTTTAACATCCATGATGGCCACCAAAAGGTCCATTTATTCGAGATTTTGAACGTCTTTTTCTCAGGAACCACATGGCCGATGCTGGCCAAACTTCATAGGAAGTTAAGATCATTGGGTGAAGCATTTTCAGATTTGGTAAAATGAGAGTCCTCGCTTAATCCAAGATGACCGCCATCTAAAAATAGCACAATTTTTTTTAAAACACCATAAACTCAATGTCACATTCTCCTCTGGTGTTCATCGAGTCAGGTGAGCGAATTAGGGCCATCATGGCCCTCTTGTTTTAATTATTTATACTAATTAAATGTCTCACCTGAAAAAATAATTTTTTCAACAGATTATATAGTACGATCATTGCACATCAAAAAATAAATACAGAGAATAAATAGTAATGTCCGTTAACATTTTAAGGAAACACGGTTATCGCCCCTGATATCAGTGTGGAAATTTATGTCTGATATAAAATGTGTAATAATGCCAATCAATACGTAGGGTAATGGTAAATCAGAATGAATGTTTATTTTGCCAGAAAAT
Source organism: Conchocele bisecta (assembly GCA_029237695.1). Classification (NCBI taxonomy): domain Eukaryota; kingdom Metazoa; phylum Mollusca; class Bivalvia; order Lucinida; family Thyasiridae; genus Conchocele; species Conchocele bisecta. The sequence continues at coordinate 52,463,478 of CM055272.1, read as the reverse complement.
GTCCCAGATGATGTCTCTGATATAAAGAACATTTTGTGCCTTCTGAGTGGGTGGGTATGTACCTTTAACCCGTTGAACCTGAAATCCCGCTATATCGGTTTATGCAAAAAGTGCAGATCGTAACGAGCCATCTCATCAGGATCTGCACTTTTTGAAAGTAATTTTAATATTTTTGAGAACCTTTATGTACCTTTAAAATGCAACAATTAGTTTTAAAATTCTGCTACACCTACTGCAGTACAATATCAATAATGCTTTTGTTTCAGTTCTTGTGGTGTTGGAGTGATATTTGTGTCCTCTTTTTGTATTCTGGGGGCAATATTGCTCCTGTTGGGCACTAACTTTACAGTCATATGTCAACCATTAGAAGACTTTACAATCTTCGACAAGGTATTCGTTGTCTGGGCCGTGAATTTACAGATTTTTTACAGTTAACTTGACATTACAGATTTTTACAGTTGAACCCTTTCATCCCTAAATATAACATGGTCTGTTCCATGTTAATTGTGTGCTACGCTGTTGTACTAAAAAATGGTATTGTGACAATGACAAACACTGCAGATCCTGATGAGACGGCTCATCTGGATCTACAGTGTTTGCACATGTTGGCATTATGGTCTGTAGGCAGAGCTCCAGCTAAGGTGCGTATTTGCTTAAAAACCCAATTGAAATCAGAAGTTGTGAGTATCAAAAAGCAATGAAAAATTTGTGGTATCTTTATCATGCTTCAGAAAACAATAAACAGACCACAAATATAGCATATTTTTCCATGAAAAAAAACATCTTTGTATTTCATTAGAATTGTCTCCAATGAGACAATTCTAATGAAATACCAACACATGTTTTCATTTAGAAGCAAACTATTCAATAGTTGCGGTCTGCTGATGTGTAAACAGTAGTACAATAATTTTATTTTACCCGATTAAAATTTTGAAATAAAATACCCAATTTCTTCAGAAATGATGGAGTGACAATACTCAATTACTAATTCCTTATCTGGAGCCCTGTGTAGGGTTAAAAGGGTCAACTTGAAATTATATTTGATGCTTCATTTCATATTCATGAAGCTTGTTGCAATGGCAGGGTTTGACACTTACTTTTGGGCCAGGGATTCTGCAGCATGGACAGCAGATTTTACATTATGTTGAATGGGATCTTCTTGATTATCTTGAAAGTTCAGGGATTTCTCCTACAAAACAGGGAACCTCGGGATCCCGGGACACTGCGAATGTCAACCCCTGTCAATTTTGTAGTTAATTTTATTTTTGTATGCCCCACCATGATAGTGGAGGGGGCATTTAGTTTTGCCATTGTCCGTCCGTCCCATCCTGTGCGTCCTTCCGTCCGTCCGTCTCCAACCTCGTAAGTCGTACAACTTTTAAACCGTACTAGCTACAGACCTGAAACTTGGTATGTAGCTTTATATGATGAGTAGATGCGCAAACTTTATTTTGATTTTTTATTCGACCCCGGGTCATGGATTATCTCCTCCTTTTCGAATTAGAATTTTGCCTTGTAAGTCTTAAAACTTTAAACTGTATTAGTTACAGACCTGAAACTTGGTATGTAGCTTCCTTATGATGAGTAGATGTGCAAAGTTTGTTTCGATTTTTAGCTCGCCTGCACGAAGCGCATAGGAGCTTATGGCATACCCCCGGTGTCGTCTGCGTCGGCGTCGTCCACAAACTTAACGTTGGGTAAATGTCTTATAACTTCTGTTTCCTTTCATGGAACACCTTGTTATTTCATACATGCATTCCTCAGGTGACCCTCTATCATGCTGTAGCAAATCCATGACCCACCACCCAACCCTTACCCCAAGGTCAAGGTCACAAACTTAGCACATTCATAAACTTAACATTGGGTAAATTTCTTATAACATCTGTTTCCTTTCACACGCCTGATATTTCATCATGCATTCCTCAGATACCCTCTACATGCTGAGCAGCAAGACCCACATCCCAACCCTTACCCCAGGGTCAAGGTCACAAACTTAGCACATCATAAACTTACATGGGGAAATATCTATAACATCTCCTTTCATGCACGCCTTGATATTTCAATATGCATTCCTCGATGACCTCTATCATGCTGTAGCAAATCAATGGACACCACCCAACCCCTACCCCAAGGTCAAGGTCACAAAATTAACACATTCATAAACTTAACGTTGGGGTAAATTTCTTATAACATCTGTTTCCTTTCATGGAACACCTTGACATTTCATACATGCATTCCTCAGATGACCCTCTATCATGCTGTAGCAAATCCATGACCCACCACCCAACCCTTACCCCAATGTCAAGGTCACAAACTTAGCACATTCATAAACTTAACGTTGGGGTAAATTTCTTATAACATCTGTTTCCTTTCATGGAACGCCTTGATATTTCATCCATGCATTCCTCAGATGACCCTCTATCATGCTGTAGCACATCCATGACCCACCTTCCAACCCTTACCCCAAGGTCAAGGTCACAAACTTAGCATGTTCATAAACTTAACGTTGGGGTAAATGTTGTGTAACTTCTGTTTACTTACAGGGAATGCCTTCATATGTTATACATGCATTCATCTGCTGACCCTCTATCATGCTGTAGCAAATCCACGATCCACCACCCAACCCTTACCCCAAGGTCAAGGTCACAAACTTAGCATGTTCATAAACTTAACGTTGGGGTAAATGTTGTGTGACTTCTGTTTATTTACAGGGAACGCCTTCATATTTAGCCAGGTTTTTTGAAAAAAAATCCAGGCTATTGGATTGGCGAAAGCCGGGCGGGCGGGCGGGCGGGCGGCGTCCACAATCAATGTTAAGTTTTCGTGTTTGAGTCCATTTCTTTGTTACTGTACCACCTAGGACCACCAAAGTTTCACAGCTTCATAATCAAGGGGTGCCCACCACATATCACTATCCAACATGTTACTTTTTTTTTAACTTCACCCATTTTTTCCGCGTAGTCGACTTAGCCATTTTCAATGTTAAGATTTCGCGTTTACAATGTTAAGTTTTCGTGTTTAAGTCCATTTCTTTTGTACTGTACCACCTAGGACCACCAAACTTTCACAGCTTCATAATCAAGGGGTACCCACCACATATCACTATCCAACAAGTTACTGTTTTAATTCTTCACCCATTTTTTCCGCGCAGATCGACTTAGCCATTTTCAATGTTTAAGTTTTCTTCGCGTTTACAATGTTAAGTTTTCATGTTGAACTCCATTTCTTTGGTACTATACCACCTAGGACCACCAAACTTTCACAGCTTCATAACCAAGGGGTGCCTACCACATACAACTATCCAACATGTGACCATTTTTTTACCTTCACCTATTATTTCTACGTAATTGACTTAGCCATTTTCAACGTTAACTTTTTAACGTACGTCTGGTTAAAGTTTTTTGGTTAAAACTTTTTTGTTATACTATATCTCTGCAACTGCTTCGCCCATTACCTTGAAACTTCACATGGGTGTTTATCATCATCCATATTTTCATTCTACCCCCCAACCGTGCGGCCCCTGTGCCCAATGTCAAGGTCAAATTACTTGAATTTTTTTGTTAAATTTTTTCGTGTACTATATCTCTGCAACTGCTTCACAATAACCTTGATACTTTCACATGGGTGTTTATCATCATTGTCGCACCTGCTTGCGGAAGCGCGATCCTGTGCCCAATGTCAAGGTCAAATTACTTTGAATTTGTTTGTTAAAGTTTTTTCGTGTGACTATATCTCTGCAACTGCTTCACACAATCCTTGATACTTCACATGGGTGTTTATCAATCATTGTCGCACCTGCTTGCGGAAAGCGCGATCCTGTGCCCAATGTCAAGTCAAATTACTTTGAATTTTTTTGTTAAAGTTTTTTTCGTGTACTATCTCTGCAACTGCTTCACCCAATCCTTGATACTTCACATGGGTGTTTATCATCATTGTCGCACCTGCTTGCGGAAAGCGCGATCCTGTGCCCAATGTCAAGGTCAATTACTTTGAATTTTTTTTTTGTTAAAGTTTTTTCGTGTATATATCTCTGCAACTGCTCCACCAATACCTTGATACTTCACATGTTTATCATCATTGTCGCACCTGCTTGCAGAAAGCGAGATCCTGTGCCCTATGTCAAGTTCAAATTACTTTGAATTTTTTTTGTTAAAGTTTTTTCGTGTTTACTATAATCTCGCAACTGTTACACCCCAATACCTTGATACTTCACATGGGTGTTTATCATCATTGTCACACCTGCTTGCGGAAAGCGCGATATCGTCGGCATTTTGGCATACGTTCGTCCGTGTGTTCGGTTAAAGTTTTTTGGTTAAAGTTTTTCCATCTACTATATCTATTTTTTTAGTGTCCATGCCTCGCCCCAAGGCGCGACATGCAGGCCACGGCCATCTAGTCTACAAAAAGTGGGTATAATTATGTTATCCAAGTGTCTATGCTTGGAAAAAACCTGGCCTTCGTGGCTTTGCCTCGTTTCTTGTTTATACATGGATTCATCTGATGATACTCTATCGTGCTGTTGCAAATCCATGACCCACTGCCCATCCCTTACCCCAAGGTCAAGGTCACAAACTTTAAACTTAGCACATTCATAAAATTAACATTGGGGTAAATGTTGTGTAACTTCTGTTTATTTACAGGGAATACCTTCATATTTCAAACATGCATTCATCTGATGAAACTCTATCATACTATAGCAAATCCATGACCCACCTCCCACCTCTTTCCCCAAGGTCAAGGTCACAAACTTAGCACATTCATAAACTTAAATGTCTTATAACATCTGTTTTCTGTCATTGAACGCCTTAATATTTCATACATGCATTCCTCAGATGACCCTCTATCAAGCTGTAGCAAATCCACGACGAACCACCCAACCCTTACCCCAAGGTCAAGGTCACAAACCTAGCACATTCATAAACTTAACGTTGGGGTAAATGTTGTGTAACTTCTGTTTATTTACAGGGAATACCTTCATATTTCATACATGCATTCATCTGATGAAACTCTATCGTACTATAGCAAATCCATGACCCACCCCTTTCCCCAAGGTCAAGGTCACAAACTTAGCACATTCATAAACTTAAAAATAACGTTGGGGTAAATGTCTTATAACATCTGTTTCCTTTCATGGAACGCCTTGATATTTCATACATGCATTCATCTGATGATACTCTATTGTGCTATAGCAAATCCATGACCCACCCCTTACCCCAAGGTCAAGGTCACAAACTTGGCACATTCATAAACTTAACGTTGGGGTAAATTTCTTATAACATGTGTTTCCTTTCATGCAACGCCTTGATATTTCATACATGCATTCCTCAGATGACCCTCTATCATGCTGTAGCAAATTCACAACCCACCACCCAACCCTTGCTCCAAGGTCAAGGTCACAAACTTAGCATGTTCATAAACTTAACGTTGGGATAAATGTTGTGTATCTTCTGTTTCTTTGCAGGGAACGCTTTGATATTTCATACATGCATTCATCTGATGATCCTCTATTGTGCTACAGCAAATCCATGACCCCCCCCCCCCCCCCCCCACCACCTCTTTCCCCATGATCAACATCATAAACTGAATGTTGGAGTAAATGTATTTTTATAACTTCTGTTTCTTTACAGGGAAATATCACCTGGATATTTCATACATGTACATGCATTCATCTGATGATACTCTATCGTGCTATAGCAAATCCATGACCCACCACCCCCCCCCACCCCTTTCCCCAAGGTCGAGGTCACAAATATAACACATTCATAAACTTAACGTTGGGGTAAATGTCTTAACATCTGTTTCTTTTCATGAATGCCTTGATATTTCATTCATGCATTCATCTGATGAAACTCTATCGTGCTATAGCGAATCCATGACCCACCGCCCACTCCAAATGTCTTATAACATCTGTTTCCTTTCATGGAACACCTTGATATTTCATGCATGCATTCCTCAGATGACCCTCTATCATGCTGTAGCAAATCCACAACCCACCACTCAACCCTTACCCCAAGGTCAAGGTCACAAACTTAGCATGTTCATAAACTTAACGTTGGGGTAAATGTTGTTTATTTTCTGTTTCTTTACCGGGAACGCTTTGATATTTCATACATGCATTCATCTGATGATCATCTATTGTGCTACAGCAAAGCCATGACCCACCCCACACCCTTTTCCCCAAGGTCACAAACTTAGCACATTCATACATGCATTCCTCATGTGAATAGCTATCATACTGTAGAAAATCACCAACTTAGTGCATTCATTTAGTGCACCTCTGACCCCAATGTCAAGGTCCACAGCATGCCCCTTAACACAAGGTCAATAATATATAATATTCATGTTTTTTATGCAACTGTGCCAAGTTTGAGTGAAGGCTGCCAACAGGCGAACTCCGTTGTCTTCTGACAACTCTTGTTAATTCGACCCCGGGGTCATGGATTACCTCCCCCTTTTCGAATTAGAATTTTCCTATTTTGGTTTGTACCGGTAAGTCATAAAACTGTTAAAGCCTAATAGCTACACACCTGAAACTTGGTATGTAGCTTCCTTTAATATGATGAGTAGATGCGTAAAGTTTATTTTGATTTTTTATTCGACCCCGGGTCATGGATTATCTCCCCCTTTTCAAATTAGCTTTTAAACCGTACTAGATACAGACCTGAAACTTGGTATGTAGCTTTCTTATGATGAGTGGATGTGCAAAGTTTATGTCGATTTTTTATTCGACCCACGTGTCGTGGATTATCTATTATAATTAAAATGTATGATGAAATGGCCCTATTGAGTTAGATAAGCCCCTGCACCGTTGTGTTTGGGAAATATATTCCTGATATGTTTCCAGGGATTCCGCTGGCGATCGCCACTTTCGCAATTGGCGATAAAAATAAACAATTGGCGATAAATAAACAATTGGCGATCAAAAATTACAATTTTGGATTTTATTTTGATATTTTTTTTTCGAAAATTGTAATTTTTTATCGCCAATTGTGAACATTCATGTGTATTGTTTTATTATTGTGCATGTACGGTGAAATGTTCTGGAAACAGTGTATTGTGAATGATCTATGGGTCATTGGATGTAATTTGATCTCAGTACATGTAGTACATTCTAGAACATGAACATGATGAATGAAGTGCTGAAAATGTTTGAGAAAAAAGCAGAATGTCTTAGAATAATTGGGAAATTTCTCTAGCTTGCTAAAAGGGAAAAAACTGTATATAGTTGAACCAAAGTTTCTAAAACATAGTAAGGTGTATTCTCCTGTGGATCTTATTTGTGAATAAGTGGACTTGCACATTCTGCGGATTTATTTCTTAATTTTGAATTCTGATTTTGTCAATTCACAGAAGAAGTGCTTATTTTGACTATAAAAGTGGCTAAAACAGAGACATTTGTGAACCAGTATCATTCAGAATTAACCACAATGTAAACATCAGTAGCCGATTTCATCAAAATTGCGAAGTATACTTATCTAGCAAAGTATAATTTGAGGGAATAATCATTTATTTTTCCCGAAATGCATTATTTCATTTAAAACTAACGACTGCATATATTTGATGATTAAAAGTATGCAGAATTATTATACTGATAACAGGCTCCAGTTTTGTTTGAGCTATTCCAGTTGCTCAAAGTAACGACCCCATATGCATAAGGAGGTTATGAAAAATTCAGACTGGACGTGACTATGAAAATTATCATAATATTTCACCACATTAATTTTAGTAGCCGACGACTGATGTCACCATGAACGATTTTATAGAGTGCTTCTCTCTACAATCTCCTTAGCCTTCAAGCGTTATGATAATTTTCATAAGAATTGCTCACCAGGTCAACCACCGTTGTTACTCAGATATTGAAAACACTATGACCATTTTCATAACATTCCGTTCTCAGACAAACAAGTCATTATGAAAATGTCCATAAACCGTACTATCCCTCAACCTATGAAATTTTTCATGAAATGTACTATATCCGTCTCATATGAACATTTTCATAAAGCGTAATATCGCTCTCACTATGACAATTTTCATAAAAAGTAATATACCTCTCACTATGAAAATGTTCATCAAGCTTAATATCACTCACTATGAAACTTTTCATAAAATGTAATATACCTCTCACTATGAAACTTTTCATAAATCGTTCTACATGTATCACTCTCACATATTGAAGTCGCTATGAAAATGTGATGATAACATTTCCCGTTCTCAGACAAACATTAGTCACTATTCAAATTTGCATAATATTTCCATTCTCTGACAAACATTAGTTGCAAAGAAAATGTTCATAAACGTCACTATGAAATCATAAAGCTCACTTACGTAACTTGCCAATTATATTCTCGTTGTTCATCACATACATGTAATGAGGTCAATATTAAAAGGTTCATAATATTTTCGTTCTGAAACGAGCATTTGTCACTATGAACTTGGTCATAAAATGCTGTTAGGTTTACCAATTGTTCCTATTGACGGTTAATTGTGTCACAATGTTAATGTTCCAAAAATATGTCAAGTTAACGGACTCTCTGAATTATACCATAACTGCGGCACATGTAATAAACAGGAACTGGCATGACTCTTACACCAAGGAATCATGTTTAAACACACATTCTTGTTAAATATTAGTTAGTTGGTTAGTGATTGAAACAGCTATGCAAACAGAAATAGGAACATACTTGTCACTGTGACTGGCAACATTGGGTTTATGCGATTTATGTGTAATTCCTGATCAAATATAACACCTATTTAGGCTACAGAGTGGCCTGCGGTTCTCCTACCAGGCGAATTGCAATTCCTGGTGCGCAGGATTGCAATTCGCGTTCCCATTAATTGCAATTGGACCACAATCGGACTGCAATCATGTGACTGAGGTCCAAAGAGTTGGTTGCGGAATTGCAATACTTATAGCGCAGTTAGCGCTGCGCTCCGCTTTTAATTGCAGTTTACGCTCCTTTTTTTCTTTAAACTGCGAAAGAATGACCGCTTTACGCTGCGCTCTGCGGTCAAACCAGACTGCAATTTCAGAGGGGACGAATTGCAATTCAAGGACCGCTGGATTGCAATTCTTGGTAAGAGAATCGCAGGCGGGAGTGTAATAACGATATACAATGTATGTTGCTTTAGAAACATGACGGGCGTTTCATTCATGGAATAGCGAAGACATACTACACTGGTGGCATACCCCATAAGCATGTCTATCCACTCTCATCCACAAATACAGTTGTTTTACGCAAACAATGAATAAGTACTAAACCTTGTATTTTCTTGTGGGACATGCACAATAAATCAGACTGTCTAGACATACATGCAAGTGTTGCCAAGTAACAAAACAGTTCAGTGAAATCGACCTTAAACAGTCGGACATGGTGTTCTAATCTAACAAAAATCAGGAATCAGAAATAAACGTTCGTTCCATCAAATAGATTAACGTATTCCTGCAGTGACATATCCTCTGAAAAAAATATAAACAAACGAGTTGAAAGGTGACCATACTATATACATGTATGACAAACATTACGTCACAAGTCATGATCGGAAACAGTGCAAACTAGAAAGAAAGTCCCAAATAACAGAGGAATTGCCCCTTAAATATAGAACGCATATGACATTCATCACGCGTAAATGACGCCAACATTACAGTAGGTATACATGTAGGTATGATTATCATCATACTTGTATGTAGAGTTGGCCCTAAGCAAAACTAAATAACGTATACATGCCTGAGTAAAATCCGGTGTTCCGCAGTCCAAACGGAAAGCGAGACAAGCCGCCGAAATTATAAGGGTCAGTCCAGGCTGACCCAAGTGCCATTCAGGGTCGGTTATCTAATTAATCGGTTCATACGTTCAGTCAGCCAATCAGATGTTCCATAATATTCGCTGTAAAAACGATGGGGGTGGGAGTAAATGCTGCGCCGGTATTCATGTCGGGATGCATGACTAACCCTTACAATGCTGAATTCCACATTGTCGTCTGCTTTTTAATTGTAGTTTTCCACCGGTCTCTGTAGAGCCGGTGGCATGTCCGTGTCTCCGTCCGTCACAAGTTCGCCGGAGTTTCGAAAATATATCTGCCACCCTGTGGAATTCGTGTGCCGACAGGCCACATTTTCTTGTACGTAATGAAAACCTGTTTTGTAAGCACCTGATAATTGTCTTCAATGTAGACAATTATCATGTGTTGTCCAACATGTGCATTGTTAAAACATACCTGAAAAATAAAAAAAGCAGACGATAATGATCTTTTAAGAGTTAATTATAAGTTTAGTCTTTTTCACTACAAGACACGTGTACATGTATGTAGACACGTGTAATGGGGTAACCCCTTCCCGGCAAGCTCATGTGTGAGGGATGCTGGCATCACGCAAGTAGTGGAAAGTATCACCACGGGACACATACTGCGGTTGTATAATTGTTGTATCAACAAACAGACTACATGTATTTCTGAAACATACAGTACATTTCTATTTACATAACATTTACACACTATTGCACACTACATGGATCCAACAAACCCGTAGTGAAATATTGCAGTTCACAATATTCGGGACTCAGGCTCTTCCTTTCACGGATAAATACAACAAAATGCGGATAATGCAATGCAAAGGAGACGATTATCATGAACCAAACATGTTCGCACAGTAATTCACCTAACTGTTGATCGAGTGAAATGACAGATTGAACCAAATATCATTCTAGGATAAATAGATGTACATGTATGTACTAAACTCTATTTACAAACATACAATATTAGTTCTGAGTACATAACTCTAATTGCATTTAATTACACTACATTACATAAGCGTTATGACGGAGTAGTCCTTCCATATGTGCGTTTGTTACATTTCTACTTCGTGGAGAGTGACACTCTTGCTAATACACACTTTCTTAGGTAAGTTTATGGTAATAGTTCTGTGTTATATTGTAGAATTGTCTCTCAATAACAATATAGCGAATTATGAACGTCAACGCCCTGCAGGGTTTCCCTATATTTTAGTGCGCCAAAAGTAAATACAATTACGCAATTGTTTACCGTTGACCGTGGTGTAGCCATATAGTGCATCCTGTGCAGCTAATACAAAATATGACGATAACCTACCGGGATATGGTCCCAAAACGTTTACACAAGTTATCAACGGATCGTCATGTCACCGTCACAATGCACCGGCAATCATACCTAGCGGATAATTATAATATCACTAGTAAATTGAATTACAATGGTACCACATGTATTATAATTATCATGAGAAGATTCTAATAAATCCAGTGCACCAGATAACCACATGGAGGCGATTCTCATGTGCATTAGTCCATGACTACATCTATTAAAAATCGGTGCATTTACTTAAAGCCAATAAAACGTGATGAAATTTTAGCGCTTTCGCGAACTTAACATTGGGGCAAATTCTTTTAATTTCTGCTTCCTTTCACACAGCTTCTTGATATTCGTTAAACTAAAGCACCACCAGGCGTGCTTCGTTGTCTTCTGACAACTCTTGTTACCAAATCCATTGATATGCATTTTCCAAAGATGATGCGTCAGAGACTATGCAGGTAACTGCACTCTAGACACATTCTGACATGTGTATCGAGATTAAACATCAAATAATAAAGGTTATTGCGACTTAACGGGTCCCGGAGTAAACTTTTCTTTTCCTTTTTCCTTCTCAGTATAGTTTAAATATATATAGGCTTTTCGGTAACATTTCGGAATACTATTTCTATTTTGCATAATAACACACTGAAATTACTAATGGTTCTGGCGAGTATTGGCACCGGTATGACGGTTCTTATGCCCATTACATCAACCACTGAGTCACCGCAGCTCATACAATCAAGATAGCCAGACTTGCTAAACTGGCATCAGCATTATTTCCGCAACATGCGGCATGTTTATACTATCCTGTAATAATTTGCATAAGATTTGTCACATAAATCGTGCCAACACATAGCAGGGTGCCCGAATTGCTCGATGGATATGCTCGTGAGTAATTAACACAGGTCGATCGATGTGCACCAGCCTGGGAGTGATATTTGTAAATCGGTGGATGATCGGCAAGGAGATTAGAATGCATAGAAAACTAACTTGATCCCGTTTACAGGATCTACTGACTGACAAAGATGAAATTATGATTAAATAGAAATGTCTTGTCTTATGTATGATCGGATGTTGTATGCTAGACACATTTGCAAGCCGTGTACGTAGTTCCTGATCAACATGTACATGTGCAATCAGGGATGCTACAATGACATAGTACGATGTAATTATGACAATAGTACGCTGCTACGATAACGATATAATATCATAATATCGTCATCGTGATATCGCGTTATCGTGTTATCGTTGTAGCGACCTGATATCGATAATACGATGGCCTAAACGGAACACCGTACATTCATACTGTTAAACTGCCATATAACGGTTTGCAATAAGAATGTCGGATAGTAATCACCATTGTCCGATATATCGTAGTATCGTCATCGTGCTATCGTGCTATCGCGTCGTCGTCATCATAGTATCGAGTTATAGTAGTATCGACCCGATAGCGATATTACGATGGCCTAAATGGAACACCATGTATTCATACTAATGTTAAAACTGCCATATAACGGATTACCATAGGAGTGTCAGATAGTAATCACCATTGTCCTACATTTAAACCCATATATTCTGATGTTCGATAAATGTTTGGTGTAGTGTTGTTTAATCCATGAATAATGATTCCCCAAGATATTTGTCGAGTATTTTCAGCCGCGGCCTTTGGTATTAGTAGAGACACAGTATTGTGAAATTTCAGCAACAAACTATAGGACCACCAGAGGAAGGGCTGTTTGAAGATGATTTGCCGACATATTACTATATTTACGTAAATGCGAAGTCAATGCACAGAATTTGTGAACTGTATGTGACAATGCGAGTATCATGAGAGAAATGCATATGAAATATGAAGAAGTTCAGTGGAAGGCAACATATTTGATAACAAGCATACCCCGAGTCTGATATTGTGTGTCATGCGTACGTGTATGCTTGTATATTGGTTTTCGTTTAACGTGCCGAAAGATGGATATGCTACTCGCAATACATTACAAAATGCCTTTTATCAATCCGATACACATTAAATGCCAGGCAAAATCATAATTCGGCCGCAGGCGGATGAAAAGGTCATTACGGCAGTGTGATCAAAGTAGACATCTGTACTTTTACTCACCCACTACTCAGCAGAGTTATTTCCATAACTCATGTCAATCAATGTTGTTCGGAGACATATACTGACTGAATTGTGACTTTGCGTAGGCCCTGATCAGACTGTGCGAATGTGCAGGCTGATCGTTGCTACGCTGGTCCCACCCATTATAAGGTACTTTTTTCATAAAGGGGCAGGCGGGGACAAAACAAAATCATCTTAGCAAGCAACTTATCAAACAATTTGGCTGTTGCTGGTTGTATAATTAACAGTGCATCTCTTGTGCAGATGAAACACATGTGCATTATGAATATTTCTGTATATGTGCATGTGTGTAACTTATTTTTACTTATCTGTACTTGTAGTTACCCACTTTTCAATACGATAAATTACTGAATTTTGCTGACCGCCAAAAAATGTAAACCCAAAAATCTCATTACATACTGACCGAGCATGAATAAATTTGAATAATTAATTGAATTAACTTGAATTTCAAGTTAGCATTCCCAAAAATGACTTAGTTTTGCTGACTGCAAATAAAGTTAACTCAGTTGCAAAATCTCATATCATACCGACTGAGCATAATTAAATTTGAACACATTTAATTTTGACTAGCCAAATATCGCATTCATAAAAAATGTATTATTGATGCCCGACGACAAAATATTTTATTGGGAAGTCTCAAATCTTACAAACCGAGCATAAGTTTTGCAAAATATCGCATTCATAAAAATGAATGATTGCGTTCTTGACAAACTCGGCACAGAGTTTTTAATCAAAATCATATTAATCCATTACTCGTGTAAGATCCTCTATAACTGATGAATGAATTTTCAAATGTTTTCAGATTATCTCATTTTCATTGACCCCGTACGCAGGTAAAAAATCAACGTCACACATCTCTAAGGCCTGCATTAAATAATGATCATGAAATTATTATTCAAACCTATAAAACTCTTCTAATGTTAAGCTATTTGTAAGTCCCAACTCTTTGTGGAGGTATTATGATCACTCCTGTGATAGTTCTAGTTTATTTGGTTATTTACACTTTTGAAACTACCGGTATTAAAACATGCAATGTAATGGTCCATATGATATCAGACCGATTACATTACGCCCTATACCCCTATTGTCTACAAAAAGCACAATATTTAGCCTTTAGTTATGTTACATACCTAATATGTATATCATAAAGACACGACACGGGTATCATATGTCATCAGATAACCCAAATATCGCTACCAAATATGGAGAAATACACAAATACACGCATGTAATTATACATCTGACTGAACAGAATCTGGAGAACGAAAATGCAATTCACACGGAGAATGAAACAAGTAGACTGATGCATACACAAATGTGGCTGTGACTGGAGAAATGGGGCTTATGGGATGTGTGACCAGTGTAGTTCGTTCCTGATCAGATAGCATACTTCTGTAGCCTGATAACGATCTGTGTTGCTTGTCAGAAGCCTGATGGGTGTTTCATCGATGGAATAGTGAACAGTGCAGATCCTGATCAGACTGTGCGGATGCACAGGCTGATCTGGATCTACACTGGTCGCAAAACCCATAAGTCCCATTTCTCACAGCCGCATATTCGACATTACACTCAGAATTTGCCTGGGTGTGTGAAAGAAATTCAAAAACATTTTCTTGCCACATTTGTGTTTATTTCACACTGCTTCAAATGGTAGTGACAAAACTTACTTTGGTGACCAATTTAAGAAGGCATTCATATTTTGCATCAGACAAACAAATGCACATGTAGAATGTTTTACATAATGCAAAATGTAAATGCTTTGGTTAAACGGCGGCACTGGCTCGATGACCTTGTATGTCGGGACCGACTATTTAAGTCCCCCCATCCTATAGGACTAGGCTAGCACGAAGTTGTCTTGCCCAAGGACACGCCGAAACTGCCATTCGGAGCAGGTCGAGGTGGGAAGCAAACCCGGAGTCTCTCGATCCGCAGTCCGACGCTCTACCTACTGAGCTAATCCGGCCACCTTATTTACATAATGCGAGTCAATAAGTGATTTTTAGCCAGGTTTTTTTAAAAAAAATCCAGGCTATTGGATTGGCGAAAGCCGGGCGGGCGGACGGGCGGGCGGCGTCCACAATCAATGTTAAGTTTCCATGTTTGAGTCCATTTCTTTGTTACTGTACCACCAAGGACCACCAAACTTTCACAGCTTCATAACCAAGGGGTGCCCACCACATACAACTATTCATACTAGTACGAAGCACGGTTGGCAAGTATTTGCAGTTTTATACGATTGCAAAACTTCAGTTTTCTCATCAGATAATTCCCTGCTACTTAGCATATCAACCCCAGTGTGTGCGACCGGCATTTAAATGCCGTGATATATTATTAAGATCTATTGCATGATTACATTCCACGAAAATCATTTTATGCTCTGGTCAGACTATTATTAAGATCTATTGCATGATTACATTCCACGAAAATCATTTTATGCTCTGGTCAGACACCATAATAAACGACATTAATCTGTAATATACATCAAAGTGCACACTTCTGTGATTAACAAACGATCTGATAATAATATGAGGTGTAGCCTGGTAAAACAGGGCTTATGGCAGTGGAGACCAGTGTAGCTCCTGCTCCATAAAACCAGTATGCAAATGATTTAGCTCATTACATGCTCCTGATCTGGTGCCAGGTGTAACAGGTGGAAGACGCATTAAACAATTCTCGAACCCCACCCCATCCAAATATACAGCACCATACCAGATGGGTGGGGCAATGTGATTTTTTTAGTAAACATAATGTACGGTACCGGTACGAGACCACGTGGGTGTGGTAATGGGATTTTTTTAATCGGCATTTTTTTGTTTGCATCACATGTCCGAGTCTTCCACCTGTGCCAGGTGGCCCTTCCAAAACCATCAAAGATTCCCACCGGATCGGAATAGCACATTTCAATGAAAAAATGCCAATCTAACCAGTCAAATCACCAAATGTTGTGCGCTGGATATATGAAAGTAGTTTTACTTGTTCAGTCATAATTTCAACCTGCAAGGGGCAATCGGGTTATCCCTGGTACAGTTGTTTCTGTCCAAATATTCCGGGTTTATACGTGTACAAAGTGTTGTGCGTTGCGTATCCGTGGAGTTTCCGTTAGCTGCGTTTGAAACCGTGTGTCGTCTACGTGTAATACGTTTTCGGCCATGCGTTGCGATTCCCCACTCTTGCGCATGCGCGAAAGTCGAACAAACCGTGTTCAACGCATTGAGTTTCAAAAGCGTGTAATCCGTGTACAACGGTTGTAAACGTATACAACGATTGTAAACAACGCATTGAGTTTCAAAAGCATGTAATTCGTGTACAACGGTTGTAAACGTATACAACGGTTATAAACGTATACAACGCTAAGGTAAACCGTTTAAACGATTTAACGCTTTCTTTGACGAACGGTTACACGCTTTTACATGTACACAGCACCGTACAGATGAAACCGTGTTATACGTATAACACGTTTCCACGGGTTTTAACGCATTACACGTTTTGGTATGCCAACCGTGTATCGCGTAGAATGCGCATGCTCAGATCGTTCTTCGTGTATGTATATATACTTCTAGACTCATTGCAGGGCTTCTAAAATTTTCAGTTTTCCGGTTCTGGACCGATTTTTTAACTCTCAGACCGAGGAAAATTGCCAGTCGGCTGCTATTTCGCTATAAACTTTGTAAATTTACCGGTTTTGACCACCAAGTAATTTATGACACATATCCGCGGGCCATATCCGTGTTAAACCAGTGTGCAGCTCGCTGTGTATACAGTTTCTCCAAATATCGATTAATCTTAACACACGCGTGGGACAGGTGTATAGCGGATTAGTGACTGAAATAGACAGGCTTCAACGTAAAGATACGAGAGTTCCTAGACTCGCCATTTCTGATGATGTTAAATGCCGCAGATCCTGATGAGCCGGCTCACGTGATCTACAATTCGCAAACATTTTGATAAACGACAAGGTACATCTGTCGTGTTAAAAGCGTGACTCATTAGGCATCAGGGATTAGGGATCAGTTGAAGTGCTAAATCACACCGCCGATATACTTTGAACTCGATCTGAGGGTATGTATTCGCGATATTTTAAAAGGGACGAAACAAGGACGCCTCGAAGCAATCGGGGCCGAACAGGTATTTGCGTTAAAACGTGTAACCGTTGTACACGTTTCAACGCTTTCATATAGCTACACGCTTCCAGGTAAAGCGTTGTACACGTTTCAACTCTTTCACCTCGCTACATATGTATACGCCAAAGTGTGTTATACGCCTTGAAGCTAAACGTATTACACGCTTTAAAACTAAACGGTTTGACAATGTGTATTACACGTGTACGAACCGTATTATACGTTTATACAACGCTTTTAAACTAAACGGTTTGACAATGTGTATTACACGTGTACGAACCGTATTATACGTTTAAACAACGTATACAACGTATACAACGCTACAGCAAACCGTTGCGTTCGCGTTGCGTTCGCGTTGAGTTTGCAAGTGTTGTCTACGGTGGAACAAAAACGGAGACTGCACTGTAGTAACAATTTCTGTAGCTGAAAACCTAATTCTAAATTACAGATATTTAGTGTTATATACCAACTACAAAGTAAATATCGGTAGGGAGAAAACATTTACATAATGTATAAGTTTCAGGTTTGTGAATTTCGAACAGAAAACTGTCTACGTGATGTAAATTGGGCAAATTATTTATAAATTGTAAACGTGATACCTGGAAGATGTTGGAAGTATTATGCAGGTGTATTGTATTTGTTGTTAATGTTGTCGCATGCACCACGCTTAAACTCCCTCATAAAAATATATTTTAGGATATTCACGTCAATTGCAAACTTATTCGGCTTACCCAATTGTCGATGAATCACTGAATGGCCACGGATACTATAGGAATGAATGGCCTTTTTGTGGAATTTATCGGGATATAAACTTGGAAAAGTCGCGGGAATACTGGACGAAGGCCGGAAGGCCTCGTCCAGTATTCCCGCGACTTTTCCAAGTTTATATCCCCGATAAATTCAACAAAAATTCCATTCATTCCTTATAATTCCAGTATTTGAAATAATTTCATCAAGAAAATGTGTTTATTTTCCATTTTCTTAAGAATTATTTTAACTGCGCCTCACGGTTACGGAAAGTAGTTCGGTGTGGGAGTTTACTGGGATATAAATTTTGGACAGAGACTTGCTACGGGCCAATCAAATGTTAGGGAATTGTGTAAATATTTTTGTGCTGGAATTATATTACTTTAACCCTGTCAACCCTAAGGAGCAACATGTGCAAACACTGTAGATCTACAGTATTTGTTTTTATATTTAAGATTTTGAAAAGCAAATACCATTTTACGATCGCCAGGGAGTCTCT
Source organism: Conchocele bisecta (assembly GCA_029237695.1). Taxonomy (NCBI): domain Eukaryota; kingdom Metazoa; phylum Mollusca; class Bivalvia; order Lucinida; family Thyasiridae; genus Conchocele; species Conchocele bisecta. Next base: position 52,444,880 of record CM055272.1, on the reverse strand, counting down.
TACCCACTACCAATGAGTATAGGCTACTCAAATGTGTCCCAGGGCTATCAATGTGAGGTAGCTACTAATGTACTTTAACGAACATCCGACTAACGTATCAAGAGATATGCAAACTTTGGATGTATGTCCAAGTTTTGGCGGACGTGACATATATGTCAAGGAAAGTAGGTCATGGTCACCTGAATGGCCCGGGATGGTTAGGTATCAATGTAAGCAGACTACTGATGAAGTTTGGCGAAGATCCGACAAGCATATCATGAGATATGCGAAATTTTGATGTACAAAGTTTTGACGGACATGACCGATATTGCAAGGAAAGTACACAGGCCTCGACAAATCCACTCATCCCCTCGCATTGATGAGTGAATTTTCGATCTCGACGAGTGGTAATTTGAAGGGAGTGCAGCATAAACATCAAAATATATATAAGAATATATAAGTTTAAATCCAGTCTGGACGAGTGAAAAATTAAGAATTTGTCGAGGCCTGATTACAGTACGTCAACATTATATTATTGCCCTTAAAATCCTGGGTTAACCCTTAGACCGCTACACACAACAATTGTTGCCTGCTGTTGCTTTTATAGTTTGCCTTATTTCTCAATAAAAAACATGGTTTGATAGCACGTCAGAATCATTTCCAATGGAAATGATTCTGAAGTGCTGTCAAAGAATGTTGTAAATTATTCTAAAGTGCTGTCAAAGCATGTTTTTGATGATACAAATGGTAAATAGACAATAAACAGCAAACAACAACAAATTAAGATAGCGGTGTAATGGTTAATACATGCATATGGGAATGGTATAATGTACGGTAGGCTGGTCGATATCATGTCACAATGCCAGATATGTTGTATACAATATGTCACAACTATTGTCCTGTTGTGGTACAATCAGAATTTATTACATTATCACAGCCAAAATGGCTGTGATAATGTAATAAATTCAGGATAAATTTATCCTTAAGTTGGAAATTTCTCCCTCTAAGTATACTTTGCTAGATAATCATACTTTGCAATGTTGGTGAAATAGGCTACAGATTAATACAACGATATTGATGGATTTATTCTAGCAACAAATCACGTTATTTTAAGTTCTGGGCTGAATATGTATTTGTATGTCCCCAGTCTCAGTAGAGGCGGGAATCGTACAGTGGTTGGACTGTGTATCTGTTGGTCTGCTTAAGAAATTTGCCAGAGTTTCTCCAATCTGCCACTGGGGGCATTCGTGTGTCGTTCGTGTGTCGCTAGGCCACATTTTCTTGTTGATGTAAACATATTCAGTCTGATTTTGAGAGGTTTCCTCAAATTTAATATGTACAGGTGATATACTGGATTCGACCCCATTGACACGGCATTAAAATGACTTTATATGCCGATATACTATTGTCACAGTCAAATAATTCCAGCACAAACATATTTACACAATTCCCTAACATTTGATTGGTCCGTAGCAAGTCTCTGTCCAAAATTTATATCCCAGTAAACTCCCATGCCGAACTACTTTCCGTAACCGTCAGGCGCAGTTAAAATAATTTTTAAGAAAACGGAAAATAAACACATTTTCTTGATGAATTTATTTCAAATGCTGGAATTATAAGGAATGAATGGCATTTTTAGCTCACCTGAGCAAAGCTCATGTGAGCTATTATGGCAAATTGTCCGTTGTCCGTCATCCGTCCGTGAACATTTTCAATCATCTTCTTCTCCCAAACTGCCGAGCCGATATTGGTTAAACTTCACAGGGATGATATATGGGTGATGCCATTTCAGATTTGTTAAAATGGAGGTCATCGACAATCCAAGATGGCCGCCATGGAAAAGTAGGTCAAATTCTTAAAAAATCTTCTTCTCACGAAGCGCCAGGCCGATTTCGACGATACTTGGTATGAATGATCGATAGTTAGCGCTGTTTCAGATTTGTTCATATGGTGGCCCGTGGGTCAAAAATGGGCATCGCCCGAGGGGTCAAATAGGGGTCAAATTTTATTTTTAACCGAATATAGTCATGTAATATATCAAATCGAAGGTATTGACGAGACAATCACTCTGGAACATTTTTTATCTAAATCATATGATTACGTCATCCAAGATGGCCACCGATAGTTCAAATGGTCATTTTTTTCTTTTACTAAAGATTTCAAACGTCTTTTTCTTGTAAACTGCTTAGCCGATATTGGCCAAACTTAACTGTAATGGTCTGTGGTTGAAGCCTGTTCATTTTTGTTAAAATGGAGGTCATCACCAAATCCAAGATGGCCGCCGTTGAGAAGTAGGTCAAATTCTTAAAAAATCTTCTTCTCACGAACCGCCAGGCCGATTTCGACGATACTGGGTATGAATGATCGATAGTTAGCGCTGTTTCAGATTTGTTCATATGGTGGCCCGTGGGTCAAAAATGGGCATCGTCCGAGGGGTCAAATAGGGGTAAATTTTATTTTTAACCGAATATAGTCGTATAATATATCAAATCGAAGGTATTGACGAGACGATCACTCTGGAGAATTTTTTGTCTAAATCAGATGATTACGTCATCCAAGATGGCCACTGATAGTTCAAAAGGTCATTCTTTTACTAAAGATTTCAAACGTCTTTTTCTTGTGAACTGCTTGGCCGATATTGGCCAAACTTAACTGTAATGGTCTGTGGGTGAAGCATGTTCATTTTTGTTAAAATGGAGGTCATCACCAAATCCAAGATGTCCGCCGTTGAAAAGTAGGTCAGATTGTCAAAAAATCTTCTTCTCACAAACCTCCAGGCCGATTTTGACGAAACTTGGTGTGAATGATTGATAGTTAACGCTTTAAACAGTTAACCCTTAGACCGCTACACACAACAATTGTTGCCTGCTGTTGCTTTTATAGTTTGCCTTATTTCTCAATAAAAAACATGGTTTGATAGCACGTCAGAATCATTTCCAATGGAAATGATTCTGAAGTGCTGTCAAAGAATGTTGTAAATTATTCTAAAGTGCTGTCAAAGCATGTTTTTGATGATACAAATGGTAAATAGACAATAAACAGCAAACAACAACAAATTAAGATAGCGGTGTAATGGTTAATACATGCATATGGGAATGGTATAATGTACGGTAGGCTGGTCGATATCATGTCACAATGCCAGATATGTTGTATACAATATGTCACAACTATTGTCCTGTTGTGGTACAATCAGAATTTATTAAATTATCACAGCCAAAATGGCTGTGATAATGTAATAAATTCAGGATAAATTTATCCTTAAGTTGGAAATTTCTCCCTCTAAGTATACTTTGCTAGATAATCATACTTTGCAATGTTGGTGAAATAGGCTACAGATTAATACAACGATATTGATGGATTTATTCTAGCAACAAATCACGTTATTTTAAGTTCTGGGCTGAATATGTATTTGTATGTCCCCAGTCTCAGTAGAGGCGGGAATCGTACAGTGGTTGGACTGTGTATCTGTTGGTCTGCTTAAGAAATTTGCCAGAGTTTCTCCAATCTGCCACTGGGGGCATTCGTGTGTCGTTCGTGTGTCGCTAGGCCACATTTTCTTGTTGATGTAAACATATTCAGTCTGATTTTGAGAGGTTTCCTCAAATTTAATATGTACAGGTGATATACTGGATTCGACCCCATTGACACGGCTTAAAATGACTTTATATGCCGATATACTATTGTCACAGTCAAATAATTCCAGCACAAACATATTTACACAATTCCCTAACATTTGATTGGTCCGTAGCAAGTCTCTGTCCAAAATTTATATCCCAGTAAACTCCCATGCCGAACTACTTTCCGTAACCGTCAGGCGCAGTTAAAATAATTTTTAAGAAAACGGAAAATAAACACATTTTCTTGATGAATTTATTTCAAATGCTGGAATTATAAGGAATGAATGGCATTTTTAGCTCACCTGAGCAAAGCTCATGTGAGCTATTATGGCAAAGTGTCCGTTGTCCGTCATCCGTCCGTGAACATTTTCAATCATCTTCTTCTCCCAAACTGCCGAGCCGATATTGGTTAAACTTCACAGGGATGATATATGGGTGATGCCATTTCAGATTTGTTAAAATGGAGGTCATCGACAATCCAAGATGGCCGCCATGGAAAAGTAGGTCAAATTCTTAAAAAATCTTCTCACGAAGCGCCAGGCCGATTTCGACGATACTTGGTATGAATGATCGATAGTTAGCGCTGTTTCAGATTTGTTCATATGGTGGCCCGTGGGTCAAAAATGGGCGTCGCCCGAGGGGTCAAATAGGGGTCAAATTTTATTTTAACCGAATATAGTCATGTAATATCTCAAATCGAAGGTATTGACGAGACAATCACTCTGGAACATTTTTTGTCTAAATCATATGATTACGTCATCCAAGATGGCCACCGATAGTTCAAATGGTCATTCTTTTACTAAAGATTTCAAACGTCTTTTTCTTGTAAACTGCTTAGCCGATATTGGCCAAACTTAACTGTAATGGTCTGTGGTTGAAGCCTGTTCATTTTTGTTAAAATGGAGGTCATCACCAAATCCAAGATGGCCGCCGTTGAGAAGTAGGTCAAATTCTTAAAAAATCTTCTTCTCACGAACCGCCAGGCCGATTTCGACGATACTGGGTATGAATGATCGATAGTTAGCGCTGTTTCAGATTTGTTCATATGGTGGCCCGTGGGTCAAAAATGGGCATCGTCCGAGGGGTCAAATAGGGGTAAATTTTATTTTTAACCGAATATAGTCGTATAATATATCAAATCGAAGGTATTGACGAGACGATCACTCTGGAGAATTTTTTGTCTAAATCAGATGATTACGTCATCCAAGATGGCCACTGATAGTTCAAAAGGTCATTCTTTTACTAAAGATTTCAAACGTCTTTTTCTTGTGAACTGCTTGGCCGATATTGGCCAAACTTAACTGTAATGGTCTGTGGGTGAAGCATGTTCATTTTTGTTAAAATGGAGGTCATCACCAAATCCAAGATGTCCGCCGTTGAAAAGTAGGTCAGATTGTCAAAAAATCTTCTTCTCACAAACCTCCAGGCCGATTTTGACGAAACTTGGTGTGAATGATTGATAGTTAACGCTGTTTCAGATTTGTTCATATGGTGGCCCCTGGGTCAAAAATGGGCGTGGCCCGAGGGGTCAACTAGGGGTCAAATTATATTTTTGCCCGAATATGGTCATATAATATATCAAATCGAAGGTATCGACTAGTCGATCACTCTGGAGCATTTTTTGTCTAACTCAGATGATTTTGTCATCCAAGATGGCCACCGAAAGGTAAAAAAGTTGTTCTTTTACTAAAGATTTCAAACGTATTCTTCTTGTGAACTGCTTGGCCGTTATTGACCAAACTTAACTGTAATGGTCTGTGGGTGAAGCCTGTCCATTTTTGTTAAAATGGAGGTCATCACCAAATCCAAGATGTTCGCCGTTGAAAAGTAGGTCAAATTGTCAAAAAATCTTCCTCTCAAAAACCGCCAGGCCGATTTCGACGAAACTGTATGAATGATCGATAGTTAACGCTGATTCAGATTTGTTCATATGGTGGCCTCTGGGTCAAAAATGGTCATGGCCCGAGGGGTCAAATAGGGGTCAAATTTTATTTTTGACCGAATATGGTCATTTTATATATCAAATCGAAGGTATAGCAGTAAATTACATGCACATTCGCAATATATGTTAGATCAGAAGGTACCAACAAATTCTGTGGAACATTTGAAGTTGTAAGTGAAGAGTCTTTGTGAAATCAAGATGACCACTATGGAGGCTTTTAGGTGAGCGATACAGGCCCATTTGGGCTTCTTGTTGTGGAATGTATTGGGGATATAAACTTGGAAAAGTCGCGGGAATACTGGACGAGGCCTTCCGGCCTTCGTCCAGTATTCCCGCGACTTTTCCAAGTTTATACCCCGATAAATTCCACAAAAAGGCCATTCATTCCTATAATACCCTGAAACATTGCAGTTGCTCGATGCTGGCGGCTTGATGGGCCCAGAGAATGGAACCCTCCTCGGAAACATGATCTTCAATGACAGTGACCTTGACATTTCCATCAGCTCCATCCTGAAGTGAGTATGTACAGTCAAACCTGTGAATAAAGGCCAGCCATGGGAAGTGAAAAATCTGGTCTTTGTTTAGGGTAAATTATATAGTAATTGTGCCATTGGGACAACAAAATTGTGGCATTTACAGCCAGGTGATTGCTATTCGGAGATGGTCTTAGCACATGTTCGACTGTACATGGAGGCACTAATGCTATATGCCAATATGCAGGGGTGGGGTATATTAACCCTTAGACCGCTACACACAACAATTGTCGTCTGCTGTTGCTTTTATATCTTATTTCTCAATAAAAACATGGTTTGACAGCACTTTAGAATCATTTTCAATGGAAATGATTCTGAAGTGCTGTCGAACCATGTTTTAAATTATTGTAAAATGCTGTAAAAGCATGTGTTTGATGATAAAAATGGAAAATAGAAAATAAACAGCAGTAGACGACAACAAAAATAAGATAGCGGTCTAAGGGTTAATTGCTCAAGTATGTTAGCAAATGCCGGTGTAACAGGAAATGCCTAGGAAATATTCCTCCCCGCCTGCAAATTCTCCCCCCCCCCCCCACCCCCCCCCCCCCATCACCACCTTCACAGACACTGTCGACAAAACTTTTAATGTATTTTCATATACATTGTTGATATTGTGCTCAGGAGCATACAAAATGCACATGCTAGAACCAGTCTGTTGGTAACAGAGGACGTAATATACCTACATGTGTACCCAACTAACATAGTCATAATGTATGTCTGCTTGTGGAGAAATATGTGAATAGGCGAGGCAGCATTTTCAATAAAAGAGCTATCCAATTTAGTATAATATCTCATGATGAAATAATGTATGTTGGTGTAGAACAGATAGCATTTGGCATGTATTGAGGGAGGGGGGGGGAGATTTTCCTAGGAAATATCCCCCCCAACCATCTACCATATGTATAGCGGATGTGAATGTCTCTTTGTAGACAAGAATAGCCCACGATTGGGGGAGTATTTCTGATGAAATGAAATGTATGTTGGTGTAAAACGGATAGCATTTGGCATGTATTTAGGGGGGGGGGGGATTTTCCTAGGAAATATTCCCCCCGCCACCATCTACCATATGCATAGTGGATATGGACGTCTCTTTGTAGACAAGAATAGCCCACGATTGGGGGGGAGTATTTCTGATGAAACAAAATAATGTATGTTGGTGTAGAACAGACAGGAAAATCTCCCCCCCCCCCCCCCACCCCCCATCAATACATGCCACATTCTATCTGTTCTACACCAACATACATTATTTCATCAGAAATACTCCCCCAATCGTGGGTTATTCTTGTCTACAAAGAGACATTCACATCCGCTATGCATATGGTAGATGGGGGGGGGGATATTTCCTAGGAAAATCTCCCCCCCCTCTCTCCCCGCCGCCAATATGCATCACATGCTAACTGTTCTACACAAACATTTTCACTTGATCAGAAATCTTCCCCCAATCTTGTGATATTCTTGTCTATCAAGGGACTTGCACTATGCATATGGTAGATTGGGGGTGGGGTGTGAGGAGGTGATTTTTTATGTTCCCCTTTCTTATACTACCAAATGACATACATTGTGCCTATGTGCACATGTTTGGTGGGAAATAATTCTGCTTTGTAGCATTCAAACACAAACTTTTGGGTGGGGGGGAGAATTTCCAGGGTGGGGGGGGGGGAGAATTTCCCTAGGGTCGAGCCTGGAAATATTCCCCCCTGGGGGCGGGAATATTTCCAGGCTCGACCCTAGAAATCTTCCCCCGCGGGGGAGAAGATTTCCAGGGGGGAGAATTTCCTGTGACACCGGTATGGATGACATGATTCCTGGATAACTCGATTTCATTGACGTTGACATTTTTCATCATCTCCATACATTTATTAAGTAAATTTAAGCCTTTCAACCCTACAGACCATAAAGCCAACATGTGCAAATACTGTACATCCAGATGAGCCGGCTCCTAACGAGCCGTCTCGTCAAGAGCATTGTTCAATTCTCAAAAAAATCTGCATTTTCTCATTAATGGAGGACGTTGCTTGGCCCTAAATGATACTTTTTTGTGTTGATGGGCCGTTAAACACCATTCCATTCCATTCATTAATGGAGGAGTCCAAATATTAGCATGGAGTAATTAATGATGGTTATTTAGGGGTGAGAGGATTAAATTGAGTATAGTCACACAATATGCCACTTATAATATGCCTGTTTCTATATGCATGGGGTGATGTAGAAATAGATCATCTTTGTTAGTAAGTTTTGTACTGTTAGTTATCACATGAAATCCTTGTTATGCCGTGTTTTACCCCATTTCATAAATGTGTTATGACACACGTGTAATAACACCTGGAGCGCATTTGATTGGCTGGCTGCATAACGCTAATTACGTATTTGTATTATGCGCCAATGTTATGTTAGATGAATAAAATGGAGATGTTCCAAATGACATCCGTAATGGCGCAACAAAGCAATGATATTCTGACGTTGACGTCATCTTGTTATAATTCCAGCACAAAAATGTTTACACAATTCCCTAACATTTGATTGGTCCGTAGCAAGTCTCTGTCCAGAATTTATATCCCAGTAAACTCCATACCGAACTACTTTCCGTAACCGCCAGGCGCAGTTAAAATAATTCTTAAGAAAACGGAAAATAAACACATTTTCTTGATGAATTTATTTCAAATGCTGGAATTATAAGGAATGAATGGCCTTTTTGTGGAATTTATCGGGGATATTGGAAAAGTCACGGGAATACTGGACGAGGCCTTCCGGCCTTCCGGCCTTCGTCCAGTTTTCCCGCGACTTTTCCAAGTTTATACCCCGATAAATTCCACAAAAAGGCCATTCATTCCTATAAGAAATGTCATTAGAAGTGTCTGTGACTCGTTAAAATTACTGCAATTGTCAGAATGAACTCCCGTTTGGTAGTATGAAGTGTTGCAAAGAACCTGAACCTGTTATATGGCATATTTATAATTTTATTGCTAGGATTAAAACTATTTTTCGCTGTGGAGATTTTCAACTAGATGATAATAGTCGTGAGCTCGTTGAAACGTATTGGATATTTCCAATTGTTCTGCTCTTTGGAGGCTGAAGTCATGCGATAAACAGAATCTCAAACTCGTTTCCCTTTGATACGTGATTTATGAAGCTTGTTCGCAATTTTATGCATAAATTGTGCGTGACTCGTTTCATAAATCTCCTATCAAATGGAAACTCGTTTGAGATCCTCTCTTGTCTATACGTTTTACATTTTACTCAATAACTCGTGCAAAAGATGCAAAACTCATGTCATAAAATATTATATTTCATGTTATTGCATTAGATTCCACCATTCAACCATATATATGTATGTTTCTCCGTGTTGCATGTAATATACTGTAATGGGATGTATTAACCCTTACAATGCTGAATTAAATTGTGTCGTCTGCTGAATATTTTTTATTTTCCATTTTTCTCATCAAAAACTTGGTTTGGCAGCACTTTAGAATCATTTCCAATGGAAATGATTCTAAAATGCTGCCAAACCATGGTTTTACTGAGAGAAAAGACAAAATATGAATTAACAGCTGACAACTATTTTCGGTTCCCGCATTCTAAGGGTTAATAAAGAATATTTGAGATTGATTTGAGTTTGAACTTCTTAATCGCTTGTCTGAATTTTTATAATTGATGTCTGTTGATGTGTAAACAGTAGTGTGATTTGAATTTACCCAATTAAAATTTTGAAATACCTAATTGCTTAAGAAATGATGGAGTGACAATACTCGATTACTAATTCTTTATCTGGAGACTGATGTTACTGTTTAGCAATAGATACCTCTTTCCTAATATTTGTAAACAGTATGGTTCATGATGAGCCAGCTCGTAGCAAGCCGTCTCATCAAGATCTTCACCATTTGTGGATATTGTTTGAGGGTTGAGCAAGTTTACTGATGTCATAAGAAACGAGGTTATGTACACCAAGTTTCTTAACGATGTTAATAACTGTCGTATTAAAAAATCGCAAATGTTAGATTCTGTTTCAAACTGCATTCATTCAATGTCTTGTTTATTTCAGGACATGTGAAACTGGCAGCACGGCTTACACCGCAATGTCGCTCTCGACGTTTCTCAACCTCTCGTCCATGTTCAATGCCAGCGAGGTAGGCTAACACTAATGTCAAATAGATATTTGTGACCATGAGGTCACATTGAGATATTTCGGCGTATCTATTGTCACCAACTGGGGCCCATTTCACTAAACTTTCTACGACTAAAATGTTCGTAAGTGAAAAATTATGATAGTCTGTAAATTTCACTTTAACATTGTTTTCTTACAAACAATTATTGGATTTACATTTATTGAGCATAGGCTGCATGTGCAGCCTATGCCCAATACATGTAAATCCATCAATTGAACTTTACAGACTATTCTAAATTTGCATTTTAGTCGTACAAAGTACAAAGGCCCCTGGTCTGTGTGTCTATGTTTGTCTGTCCATCTTTTGTCAGAGATTTGCATTAAAGTTTTCAGCTACCTACTATCTCTGTTAGAGTAAGTTGGATTGGCTTGAATCTTCATGCACATATTTGACATCATCATATTTTAATTCTATAGCCCCCGCCCCTATGTGGACCCCCTGTGCTGAAGGTCAAGGTCAAATAAATGGAGAAAAAAAAACAGCGGACGACAATTCAGCATTGTAAGGGTTAAACAGCAAATGTCTTATGAAATTGTATGGCATTTATATTTCACTGCGATCACATTCATAACAATGCAAATACATTTGCCAGTGACACATGGAAAATTATGGCAAATTAGGGAAAAATCAGGGATTTTTTTTTCTTCCACCCTTTTGGCCACCCTAAATAGTTCAACCACATGTCTGTTCATTGTTTCAGTTTGTTCCCGACTTCAGCAGCACGTTGAATTCCCAGATCAACTCGACGATACAGAACATCAATATAGTGGACCAAGCTGAGTTGGACAGCATTCAGGCACAGTTATCGTTCCCTGAAGTCAGCAGTACCGACCTGACACAACCGGTAAGACATGGATTATTATCGCCGATAGGCATGAGTGGATATAGCCATACAGGGCTCCAGATAAGGAATTAGTAATTGAGTAGTGTCACTCCATCATTTCAGAAACAATTGGGTATTTCAAAATTTTAATTGGGTAAAATAAAATCAGACTGCTGTTTACATAGCAGACAGCAATTATTTAATAGTTTGCTTCTAAATGAAAACATGTCTTGGCATTTCATTAGAATTGTCTTCTTGGAGACAATTCTAATGAAATACCAAGATTTGTTTTCATGGAAAAATAAGAAAAACATGCTATATTTGTGGTCTGTTTATTGTTTTCTGCAGCATGATAAAAGTACAACAATTTTGTATTGCTCTTTGATACTCACTACTTCTGATTTAAATTGGGTTTTTGGCAATTTTAATTGGGTATTTACGCAAATACGCGGCTTATCTGGAGCTCTGGCCATAGTTGATGTACAGTTGTTTCTGTCAAAATGTTCCGGGTTTATACGTGTACAAAGTGTTGTGCGTTGCGTATCCGTGGAGTTTCCGTTAGTTGCGTTTCAAACCGTGTGTCGTCTACGTGTAATACGTTTTCGGCCATGCGTTGCGTTTCCCCACTCTTGCGCATGCGCGAAAGTCGAACAAACCGTGTTCAACGCATTGAGTTTCAAAAGCGTGTAATCCGTGTACAACGGTTGTAAACGTATACAACGGTTGTAAACAACGTATTGAGTTTCAAAAGCGTGTAATCCGTGTACAACGGTTGTAAACGTATACAACGGTTGTAAACGTATACAACGGTTGTAAGCGTATACAACGCTAAGGTAAACCGTTTAAACGATTTAACGCTTTCTTTGACAAACGGTTACACGCTTCTACATGTACACAGCACCGTACAGATGAAACCGTGTTATACGTATAACACGTTTCCACGGGTTTTAACGCATTACACGTTTTGGTATGCCAACCTTGTATCGCGTAGAATGCGCATGCTCTGATCATTCTTCGTGTGTGTATATATACTTCTAGACTCACTGCAGGGCTTCTAACATTTTCAGTTTTCCGGTTCTGGACCGATTTTTGAACTCTCAGACCGATTGAGATTTGAAAACTAGTCTTAAAAATCGGTCCGAGAAAAATTGCCAGTCGGCTGCTATTTCGCTATAAACTTTGTAAATTTACCGGTTTTGACCACCAAGTAATTTATGACACATATCCGCGGGCCATATCCGTGTTAAACCAGTGTGCAGCTCGCTGTGTATTCAGTTTCTCCAAATATCGATTAATCTTAACACACGCGTGAGACAGGTGTATAGCGGATTAGTGACTGAATAGACTGGCTTCAGCATAAAGATAATACGAGAGTTCCTAGACTCGCCATTTCTGATGATGTTAAAATAAAATAAAGAAACCATGCACTGTGTTTATCTGTGTTCGTAATATTTAACCCCAATTAACTGACACGGACTATCGGCCCGGGCTATTCCATATTAAGTTAGGAACTGTTACATTACGCTGTATTAGGGGTCATTTTTGTGTATATAAAATGTACATAGGAATGCCGCAGATCCTGATGAGCCAGCTCACGTGATCTACAATTCTCAAACATTTTGATAAACGACAAGGTACATCTGTCGTGTTAAAAGCGTGACTCATTAGTCATCAGGGATTAGGGATCAATTGAAGTGCTAAATCACACCGCCGATGTACTTTGAACTCGATCTGAGGGTATGTATTCGCGATATTTTAAAAGGGACGAAACAAGGACGCCTCGAAGAGATCGGGCCGAACAGGTATTTGTGTTAAAACGTGTAACCGTTGTACACGTTTCAACGCTTTCATATAGCTACACGCTTCCAGGTAAAGCGTTGTACACGTTTCAACTCTTTCACCTCGCTACATATGTATACGCCAAAGCGTGTTATACGCCTTGAAGCTAAACGTATTACACGCTTTAAAACTAAGCGGTTTGACAATGTGTATTACACGTGTACGAACCGTATTATACGTTTAAACAACGTATACAACGCTTTTAAACTAAACGGTTTGACAATGTGTATTACACATGTACGAACCGTATTATACGTTTAAACAACGTATACAACGCTACAGCAAACCGTTGCGTTCGCGTCGCGTTCGCGTTGAGTTTGCAAGTGTTGTCTACGGTGGAACAAAAACGGAGACTGCACTGTACGTGCGTGCATTCGTACAGTCGTTTCTGTCAACATGTTCCGGGTTTATACGTGTACAAAGTGTAGTGCGTTGCGTATCCGTGGAGTTTCCGTTGGTTGCGTTTCAATCCGTGTGTCGTATACGTGTAATACATTTTCGGCCATGCGTTGCGTTTCCCCACTCTTGCGCATGCGCGAAAGTCGAACAAACCGTGTTCAACGCATTGAGTTTCAAAAGCGTGTAATCCGTGTACAACGGTTGTAAACGTATACAACGGTTGTAAACAACGCATTGAGTTTCAAAAGCGTGTAATCCGTGTACAACGGTTGTAAACGTATACAACGGTTGTAAACGTATACAATGCTATTAAGGTAAACCGTTTAAACGATTTAACGCTTTCTTTGGCGAACGGTTACACGCTTCTACATGTACACAGCACCGTACAGATGAAACCGCGTTATGCGTATAACACGTTTCCATGGGTTTTAACGCATTACACGTTTTGGTATGCCAACCATGTATCGCCTAGAATGCGCATGCTCAGATCGTTCTTCGTGTGTGTATATATACTTCTAGACTGCAGGGCTTCTAAAATTTTAAAAAGTTTTCCGGTTCTGGACCGATTTTTGAACTCTCGGACCGATTGAGATTTGAAAACTAGTTTTAAAAATCGGTCCGAGAAAAATTGCCAGTCGGCTGCTATTTCGCTATAAACCTTGTAAATTTACCGGTTTTGACCAAGTAATTTATGACACATATCCGCGGGCCATATCCGTGTTAAACCAGTGTGCAGCTCGCTGTGTATTCAGTTTCTCCAAATATCGATTTTTCTTAACACACGCGTGGGACAGGTGTATAGCGGATTAGTGACTGAAATAGACTGGCTTCAGCGTAAAGATACGAGAGTTCCTAGACTCGCCATTTCTGATGATGTTAAAATAAAATAAAGAAACCATGCACTGTGTTTATCTGTGTTCGTAATATTTAACCCCAAGTAACCGACACGGACTATCGGCCCGGGCTATTCCATATTAAGTTAGGAACTGTTACATTACGCTGTATTAGGGGTCATTTTTGTGTATATAAAATGTACATGTACGTAGGAATGCCGCAGATCCTGATGAGCCGGCTCACGTGATCTACAATTCGCAAACATTTTGATAAACGACAAGGTACATCTGTCGTGTTAAAAGCGTGACTCATTAGGCATCAGGGATTAGGGATCAATTGAAGTGCTAAATCACACCGCCGATGTACTTTGAACTCGATCTGAGGGTATGCAGAGCTGCCAACTGTTACGATTTTTCCGTATTTGTTCCGGAAAATACGTTAGAAATACGGAAGTACGGATAACAATTAAAAAGTATGATTTTTTTCAGCGCGGGAATATCTGGAAATAATAATTTCGTTTCACAATTCTGCCAATAAATCCTATTTTGTTATTTACCCGTAATCATACTCGCTGAGGCGCTTACCATTTTGATTCTTGTTGTGTAGTAATAGTAGTTTCAAGCGCTCAGCGAAATTTATTTATTCATAAAATGTCTGCTCCAAAGTGTGCAGCCAACGAATTTGGGTATTTTTTATCGAAAGAAGTTAGGAGAACACATCTGTTCATCAATGATTACAGCGAGACATGGCCCAATTTGGTCCTGTCAAAGCGCGGTGATGAATTTGCATCTTGCAAGCAGTGTAATTGTGATTTTTCGGTTGGTCATGGTGGCCAAAACGAGGGCCAAGGCTCTAAAAAAGTTAATTTATGCATATAAGTGAGTACTGATTTGTGTTCCGGAAAACATGTGGTGTTCTGGGTATGTATTCGCGATATTTTAAAAGGGACGAAACAAGGACGCCTCGAAGCGATCGGGCCGAACAGGTATTCGCGTTACAATGTGTAACCGTTGTACACGTTTCAACGCTTTCATATAGCTACACGCTTCCAGGTAAAGCGTTGTACACGTTTCAACTCTTTCACCTCGCTACATATGTATACGCCAAAGCGTGTTATACGCCTTGAAGCTATAAATTTTGGACAGAAATATTTTTGTGCTGGTATTACACGTTTTAAAACTAAACGGTTTGACAATGTGTATTACACGTGTACGAACCGTATTATACGTTTAAACAACGTATACAACGCTTTTAAACTAAACGGTTTGACAATGTGTATTACACGTGTACGAACCGTATTATACGTTTAAACAACGTATACAACGCTTTTAAACTAAACGGTTTGACAATGTGTATTACACGTGTACGAACCGTATTATACGTTTAAACAACGTATACAACGCTACAGCAAACCGTTGTGTTCGCGTTGCGTTTGCGTTGAGTTTGCAAGTGTTGTCTACGGTGGAACAAAAACGGAGACTGCACTGTACATGTCGCTGTGACTGGCGAAATGGCGCTTACAGGAGTTGTGACCAGTGTAGTTCCCGATCAAATAGCTCACTCCTGTAGCCTGATAACGATCTATATTGCTTGTTAAAAGTATTGCATTGATGTAAATATGGACAGTGCAGATCCTGATCAGACTGCGGATGCACAGGTTGATCTGAATCTTCACTGGTCGCAAAACCCATAAGACCCATTTCTCCAGTCACAGCCACATATGTTTATGTCACATCGTGCGGTAGTAACCCCTTTCATTTCTTAATAACGACATCAACAATGTTAATAATATTTGGCCACAGTATGTGTGTATCTATTGTCTGTTTCACGAAACCTGCCCAATTTTTACGGCCATATAAACGATGCAAAAACAATTTCTTTTTCGATAATATTAAATTTTATCAAAATTTAAGGATGAGCCTTCTTTTTATTTCGTGATATTTGGTCAAATATTGATTTTATTATGAAAAATGAGTTCTCTATGGGAATTTAACATGGGGAAAAAGAGGTGGAGAACCTGGAGGAGTCGAAAAACAAAAACAATTGTAAATTGATTCTGAAACCTAGCTAGATACCTTGGAAATGATCTAAGAAAAGAAAAGTTAAAATGACCTTATCCTTTGGTAGGTCATTAAATACCTTCGAATAAATAGATTAAAATGACATCCTACACATTGCAGATACAGGACGAATTAGACGGCCTAGATTTGGCATCTGTTGTACAAGACCTGAAGTCGGCCGCTGCTGCCATTCCCAGTCAGGTATCACAGATATCGTGATGTTCTCGATTGTTACATTAACCCTTGCACCGCTATCTTAATTTTTTGTCGTCTTCTGTTTATTTTCTATTTTCATTTTTATCATCAAAACATTCTTTGACAGCACATTAGAATAATTTACAACCTTCTTTGACAGCACTTCAGAATCATTTCCATTGGAAATGATTCTAAAGTGCTGTCAAACCATGTTTTTATTGAGAAATAAGGCAAGATATAAAAGCAACAGCAGACGACAATTGTTGTGTGTAGCGGTCTAAGGGTTAATACTGACAATGATGTCCGTTAATCTGTTCTATGCTGTGGAGTAGAATTTCTATGCCACAGGTCTCGTAAGTGCCAGAAGGCATATAGTGTTTAGACTTCGTGTGTGTCCGTCCATGGTCCTGGTTAAGAAATTTGGTGGAGTTTCTCCAATCTGCCATCAGGGGCATTGGTTTGACAACAGTCAAAATTCATTATCTCATATTTTTTTCTCTGACAAAAAATAAACCCGAAACCTATAGTTGCCACCTTGTCCGTCTGTTAATCCATCCGTTTGACATTTGGGTTTAAGTTTTCGGCTGCCTACTTACCGTAAGTTGGATTGGCTTGAGAATCCATATACTGATTTGTATCCATCCATATTTTCCTTCTGTAATCAACACATGCAGCCCCTGTGCTCATGGTCAAGGCTAACTTAATTAAATATTTTGTTAAAAATTTCGAGAACCCAAGAGGTATGTATATCTATGTTACTTATTTCTTGTTTTGTTTTGCCAGACCTATAAAGACGCCCTGCTGTTTTATGCACAAATTGTGGAGCAACTAGATCAGAATGCTCTTACAAACCTCAAACAGAACGTGGTATGTATATCTCTGGTTATACATGTTATATATGGCAGTGACTGGAGAAATGGCGTTTTTAAATTTGCGAGCAATTTAGTCCCAGATCTGCCTGCACATCCGCGTATGGTCAGGGCCATCACTGTTTGCCATTCAGTCGGACAAATGCCTTCCAGACTTGTATGAAACAACATAGAGCCGTATTTGGCTATATTTGTGCTTGCAGGCCAGGAGTTGCACTGCTCGCAAATTTCCACAGTCACAGACATGTGTTATATATGTACATGCCATAGTAACACGTACCTTTCATTTCTTAATAACTTATGAACCTCTTCACCGATTTTTGTAATGTTTGGCCACAATGTGCGTCTAGGGATGGTACTTTGTTTTGCATACACGTGTGGTGTATGCAAAACAAAGTACCTTCCCTAGATGCACAATGTCAACCCACGGTCAAGGTCACTGAGGACTTTCGTTCACCTTGTCTTCATAATAATGCTACCCTTGTTTGTCACTCATATTTTCTGTAGTTGATACATGTTTCATCGAAACGAGAATGGGATGGAAATTCTATGAAAGTACTTTTCATTCCTATGGCGGGCATTAAACCCATGACCTCTACCCTACCATCACTGGAAATAAGCTTCATTGCATGTTTTATGTTTGTTTATGCATCACCAATCTAATAATAGTATTTATCGTCTATGACGTTGACTTTGTGGTATCGACAGAGTTATCCAACGTGTTGCAACGACGTCGCCATGGTTGCAGGGAAAGTTAATTGACATGTAAAACACGCTTCCACAATCAAATAATCCTACTGCAACATACTATCGATGTTGTATATATGAGTTTCCCGATCGAAGCAAGAACATCTCGTCTCCAATTACTATTATTCTTATGTAAATTCACTGGTGCTGCACTCCACACCAGCGTAAAATGTTTCGCGTGAAAACAGGCACCGGATTCCTGACAATTCCCTTTCAGCTACATGCAGAAGATACTACATAAACACATTTTCATCTAGTAACCGGGGCAAATTTATTGCGCCGGTTACTAGATGGAAAATGCGTTTATGCGATAGCTCGAAATACAACTGAGTGACATCTCGTTTATTTTCGCCATTTTGGGAACATGACCCATACCCCTGTAGCCCATTTCATCAACATTGCAAAGTATACTTTAGTAGCAAAGTATACTTTGAGGGAGAAATTTTCAATTTTATGATAAATTTATTAATTTTTATTATACTGAATTTATTACATTATCACAGCCAATTTGGCTGTGATAATGTAATAAATTCAGTATAATAATTCTGCATACTTTTAATCATGAAATATATGCATTTGTTAGTTCTATATGAAATAATGCATTTCAGGAAAAATAAATGATTACTCCCTCAAAGTATACTTTGCTAGTAAAGTATACTTTGCAATGTTTATGAAATAGGCTACAGGAATTGGGAATTTTCTCGATGTATTCACCCAAATTCGGAAAAATATAATATTTTAGAAAAAAAATCAGTTTTTACTTTACAATGACTCTTAGATCACACTGAACAGATATTAATGCCTATTCAAGTAACACCTGGTAGACACTTCCACTAATAACACTTGATACATACAGATGAATACTAAATGACACCAACACAGAAAGTAATGGCATATTTAAAAAAAATATGAAATCTTGTTTTTTGGTATTAAACTTCATTTTGGAATTTTTGTTTGAGAATTGGGGAAAAAATATACCTTTTGCGATTGGAAATATAGCCGTTAAACGGCTATAAAAACGTAAAAAAAAACAAAACCTGCAGCAAAATAATTCATTTTTCGACGTGAAACATGCTACGCCGGTGCGGAGTTCAGCACCAGTGAAATTAGCTGACATTGTCCATTTTAGGACGACCTGGGAGGACATTTTACTATAATGTCTAGCCATGGAACTACAGTACAGGTAGGTTATCTGTTATGCGGCTAGCTGCACATTGACCAACTACACGCCTTTGCTGAATGGCTTGCTGAACAGTGTAGACCCTGATCAGACTGTGCGGATGCACAGGCTGATCTGGGTCTACACTGGTATGAAATGCCATATTTCCCATTTCATGAGTCACAGCCACTTATCGGTGTTAATGCCGTCAGGAATATGCAGCTTACTGTAATAACCGTAAATATTCTGACACAATATATTCTGGGAAGCACATAATTATATAGACATATATAGACATGGTTTCCCATAACAAAGAGTGTCACAATATCAACGTATGGAAAACAAACGGTGTACAAATATTTAGGGTTATTACAGTAAGTTGTGTATTGCAGACAGCATTAACACAGATATGTGGCTGTGTCTGAAGAAATTGGACATTCATCCTTTCTGACAAGTGTCTGATCATGGTCTGCACTGTTTGCAATTCCGCCACGCAAATATACGTCATTTTTGTCGCGCCTATTTGTGGACGGCGGGATATAGTCGGCACATTGGCATACGTACGTACGTGTGTCCGGGTTAATGTTTTTGGTGTAAGGTTTTCGGTATACTATCAAAGCCTCGGCAGCCACGACTTGCTGGCCGTGGCCATCTAGTTCTTGCAAATTGTGTAGATCCTTTTCAGGCTACACAAGCAGATCAGGCGTTAGACTGGCCACAAAAGTTATAGTTCTTATTTCTCCAGTCACAATCTCATCTATGTCTCACTCAAAATGGCTGTGATAATGTAATAAATTCAGTATAATAAAAAATAATAAATTTATGCTAAAATTGAAAGTTTCTCCCTCAAAGTATACTTTGCTAGATAAGTATACTTTGCAATGTTGGTGAAATAGACTACTGATACTATAATTTTATGATCTTTTTCTCTAATAATCATGTGCAGTTGATTGATAGTAAATTATCACATTTCTTCTTTCTTTTTATATTGGTTTGCAGGGGAACTTTACAAGTTTGTCAGACAACGTAAAAGCCTTGCAGACATTCATAGAAAACACGGCTACGGATACTGTTGTACAGGTGGGTTGCTGAATAAATGAACGCTGGAAGATATCTCCTATGTTATAAAGCTTATAGTTTACAATTCACTGTCCCGGTTGAAATATCTTTGAAGTTGGGCATGTGGCTTTGATAATAGGAAACATATTTCAATGCTCAATTCTGTATATATGTAAGACCCAGATGTGTCGGTCCCAGAACGGGTGTCTGTCATGAAAATACGAATGGCATACGTTTAATTCACTTCATTATTAAACACTTCACGGTGGGTAGACTTCACCGTAGTGTACGTCTGGCCACGATGACAAACCCGACGTCTTCACTAGTTGCCACCATTTTTGTCGCGCCCGCTTGCGGACAGCGCGATATAGTCGGCACATTGGCGTACGTATGTCTGTCTGTACGTTATAGGAATGAATGGCCTTTTTGTGGAATTTATCGGGGTAAGTAGTATAAAGGGAGTCAAAATGATACCACCTGCGGTGGCATCATTTATAACCCTTTATACTACCCCCACCACCCCCGAAAAATCAAAAATTGGTTAACGAGGAAATTGTCTCCCACCAACCACGAAAAATTGGTCGTGTAAATTTATGATAAAATAATTATTTCAATGTGCCCACGAGTGATAGTTTATATTCCAACACCCCATTTTTCTCCTCCAATATAGCTAATTTATTTTGACGATGTCGAATTGTAGTCCAATTATATTGGTGTCATAAATACCTTATGTTTTTTTCACGTCCAATTGAACATATAAATTTAATAGGTTATAATAAAAATATTATAACAAAATGGATAATAAAATACGCAACGAATTAGAATTGTATAATGACCTTGCTGAAGAATTTTACGCCGCTGTTTCTACAGTATTAAAACACGGTAAAATGACAATACTATGTGGTATCGAATACATGAAATATCAGCGTAATTTATTACGCTGCGATAAAAACGTTGCATTTACAATATTAAACCGGCAATTATGTCGCCGGTATAAGTCTCAAATTTATGTAATGAAGCGACTAAATAGGATCAATAGGATCGTAGAAACACTACCGAAATATTATCAAACTAATTTTATAAAACAGTTTAAAATCAAAGATTCGTTTACGGATATGCGTTTCTACAATATCGCTTTTAAACGAAGAAATTGGAAATTATTAGAAGAAATTGGAAATTATTGAACAGAAAAAAAACAACTATTAGAGAAATGGATAATACAATACAATTGGAATTGAAAATTTTTAATAACTGTGTTGAAGAAATTTATGAATCTTATGGGGGTTATAATCCTGTATATAAATTCTATAAAATGAGAACACTAGGCGATATCGAATATATGAAATACCAGCGTAATTTATTACGCTCCGATAAAAACGTTGCATTTACAATATTATACCGGCAATTATGTCAACCATACAAGAGGCAAATACAAACATTAAGACGGATAATGCGTATCGGATATGAAACTAAGGTGTATTATATAAAATTGTTAAAACCCAACGATTTATTTACGAATATACATTTCTACGATATCGCTTATAAAGAAATTGAAAAAATTATTATTGAACAGCAATGTTGATGCTAAGACAAATAACATCTCCCTGAAACCGCGTGTCCATTTATCCCCATGAACCTGCTAAGGTCAAAGATCGTGGTCATGACACCAGCCGGAGTTGTCTGCCCATTTCAAGCGGTCGGACTCCGAACGCCGTTGTCATGCAGTTGTTTACCATAGCAACCACATTTGTATAGGGATAGAAATAAATAAATAAAAATGTTTAGCTCCAACCGCGGCGCGAACCCACGACCCTCGTCTCTATAGATTATCGCCTTAACCACACGACCACGAAGGCTGTTATGATAAACATTACTAGTGTTGTACAATTATCAATTACACGGGTTATGAACCATGTGTAAATTGATAGCCAAGGTAAACAGAGCCGAGTGTATCAATTACACAGACGGTGTGTACAGTGTAATCCTCGACTGAATTTATAATTCTCAGTGAAAAACACATGTTGTATAGGTATGTAAATTTGTTTACTGCATCAATATAATTTTGAAAAAATTAGGAAAATTATAAAATTAAGAAATTTTTTTTTTTTTTTTAAATTATTTTATAATGGTGCTGTAACATTTCCTCCGACTTTATTTCCAAGTTTTACCCTAAATTTATCCCAATCAGTACACTCAATTTTGGGCATGGTGGCGCGCGCCTTGATCCTTATATCATTTTTTAATTCTTCATATCTCCCCATTTCTTCCACCACGGATTCAAACTCTAAATTTGATATTTTCTTATCGGCCAACGCTTTGGACACCATAACGTCGATGCTATTTTTCTTAGACCTAGCGAGAACGGATATTCTATCATGTTTTCTACTTTTTTTCTCGAGTTTTCCACCCACCGCCCTAATTACCATACAAAGTGTTCCAGATAAAACGGTAATTCCACTCAAAACCCCTGCAAGTGGAATCATTACAATTGTAGATAGCGTTGCAGCAGTCCCCGCCCCACACAACACAGAAACACTTGCCAGAACCGTACTAGATGCTTCAGCTATGTTTGCCGCGCGCTTATATTTTTTAGCGTGTCTTTTTCTATTTGCACATTCTCTAACTAAAATATCCTGCATAGCGACGATATTATTCAACCTAAAATCTGAACTTCTTTCGTTAATTGGATATAGTGTTGGTGGAGTGGTATTGAGAGTTGATACAGTGTTGGTGGAGTGGTATTGAGAGTTGGATATGGTGATTCGTTCATAGTTAAATTTATTTCAATATATTAGTATTTACACAATAAGTTCAATTAACAATGAGACAATAGTGGAAGAACTCTCTGAGTCACCGATTTTCGTAACAAAGTTAATAACACTACCTTTGGAAAGTCTAATTCGATCATTACCCGGCGAACGAAACAATCGTCGAACTATCTCCAGAGATTTTAGTGACTCCAACCCCCCGTTCTTCCCCATCTACTACAATATTTATCGCGACCACCGCGCCCACAGGTTTACCATTAGCATTAACCGAGCAGACCGCCATTTGGATAACTTCACCTGCAGGCTGTCATAGTGTATCCCCCATATTATTACTCGCTTTGGCACCGAACGAATATTCATAGTGCCCCACAACCAATGGGCCCCGCTTCTCAGCCCAAACTGTTATGACACGTTTTGGTGTTTTCATTGTTTTCACTATTCCGGCAAGCGCCCTGTTTGCGTTATATGCCTCAGTACGAATCTCATAAGAGGCCCCTCAAGAGCTTTGGTCGCGGCTATACGATCATGTTTCAGTTTATCAGAAACTTCGGTTATTTTTTCATCTAGTTCAGTAAGTGTCGCTTCTCTGCTGAGAGAGTCCTCTAAGCGCAACGCATCATAAGCCTCCGTAATGGTCGCCTGGTGACCTTCTAAGGCTTTATCAATACCCGACCGGGCCTCTTTTTGAAATTCTGTTATTTTTTCATCTAGTTCGGCAACCGCCGCCTCTCTGATGAGAGAGTCCTCTGAGCGCAACACCTCATAAGCCTTCGCAATGGCTACCTTGTGGTCTTCTCGGGCTTTCTCAACCCCCGACCGGGCCTCTTTTTGAAATTCTGTTATTTTTTCATCTAGTTCGGTAAGTGTCGCTTCTCTGTTGATAGAGTCCTCTAAGAGAACACACCCTATAAGCTTCCGTAATATCCGCCTGGTGGTCTTCTAGGGCTTTCTCAATACCCGTTCGGACTCCATCAAGATCAAACCGGGTCTCTTTTTTAAATTCGGTTATTTTTTCGTATTTTGTCATAAGTGCCGCTTCTCTGTTGAGAGAGTCCACTGAGCGTAACCCCCCTAAGCCTCCGCAATACCTCTTTATTGTGGTCTTCTCGGACCCCCTCAACCCCCGATCTGGTCTCTCAGAAATTCGGCTATTTTTACCGTCTAGTTCGGTAAGTGTCGCTTCTTTACTATGAGAGTTCTCTAAGCGCAACGCATCATAAGCCTCCGCAATGGCCTCCTCAAGGTTCGACTGGTGGTCTTCTCGGACTTTATCAATACCCGACCGGGCCCCTCTCTTTTCGAAATTTATTTGGTTATTTTTTTATCTAGTTCAGTAAGTGCCGCTTCTCTGATGAGAGAGTCTTCTGAGCGCAACACCTCATAGCCTTCGTAAGGTCCGCCTGGTGGTCTTCTCGGGCTTTCTCAATACCCGACGTGGCCTCTTTTCGAAAATCGATTATTTTCCCGTCTAATTCAGCAAGTGTAGCTTCTTTGCTGAGAGAGTCTTCTAAGCGCAACGCATCATAAACCGCCGTAATGTCAACCTGGCGGTCTTTTCGGGCTTTATCAATCCCCAACCGGGCCTCTTTTCTAAATTTGGTTATTTTTTTACCTAGTTCGTTTAGTTCCCGTATGCGTTTCTTCACGACTTTGTGTATTCACAGCCAGGGCATATTCTCTAAGTTGTGATAGTAGACTTTTGTGAATCTTGTCCGTGGCCCTCGATATAGTTCTATTGATCAAGGCCTTTGTTTTTTGGTAGTTAAAAAGTCGCCCTCTGTCGGGATGAATCCCCCTTCTGCGGTTCCAAATTATTTGAATTTGTCACCCAATCGGAAGAACTACCTGGTCCGTATATACTCATAATGTTGATAATATATATTAGAACATGCGTTTAATTCTAAATAATTTTCTTAAAATTAATTAATTTGAAATTTCTAGGACGACCGAAATCGGGTAATCGTTCTTCAACTCTCTCCCTTTATCATCAAGAATAGAAATCTTCAACTCGTGGATGTGTCCCGATTCCAAAACTTTCATCTCGGGGTGTGGGAAGTCTAAGGTCACCGTCTCGCCATAGAAACAGTCGCTGGCGGGCACAGTTTTCAGTAATGTGCTGGGGGATCCGTCTACCGTGTTGTACGATGTGTTCACCCGATCAAGGTGCACCCCGAGAGTTTTTGTGAAGGTGAAGTCCACCGGATTATCACCGACGTACTCACCCGGGGTAAACACTCCTTTGTTTGAGGAGTAGGGTCTCTCTAAAACCGAGTTGAATACCCAACCCCCAGGGAGACCACTACCTTTATTATCATGCTGATGGTCATTGTTGCGAGCCCGGTAGCCTTCGATACTGTGAGGTTGATTATACCGTCAAGCTCTGAGTTGACAAAATCTTTGAGCTGTCTTATTCCCCACAGTCCGTGAGGCAGCTTTACACCTAATTGTTGTCCATCATTCACATAGTAAAACCCTTCGCTCTTCCCCACATTCTGCCATGCAACCGTGAAGGTGATTGATCTAAGGCCTACCCGGCGTTTTCCGCAGCAGTTGTCTATTAATTTTTGAAGTTCACAACTCCCTTTTTGAACATTAGTTATAGTAGCAAACATAATAATATCTTTCAATGGATACCAAAGCATTTAGCTTTAACTCTAATGTAAAGTACGCGGTCGGAGGTAAATACACACAAAAAGACGTTGTTAACCCCCTTGTACACCCAACCGTAACGGTTAGACCGGACAGCGGCTTTGCCACCAATTTCCCTAATATCTTTGAACAATATAGGCTGCCCAAGATTACGACGATGGAGGTGGTAAACAGGTGGAAAGCAACACCGATGCAGTTTTGGCAGAACCAAATAAATTTCGCTGTATGGTGCGCAACAGCCGGGTGTGGAGTTTCATATAAAGACCATCTGACATCCAAGAATGTCATGCTCCAAAGTGTCTACAACTTTCACGTGTATTATACTATTAGGAGGATTCTCAAAGAACTAGGTATTTCACTACCTCAAGACGACGCCTGGGATCCCATTTCCAACGCATACGACCGTATGGCCTTTGAAAGACTGTGTAACGAATTTAACGTTTCAAAAGACGCGGACTGGAGACAGAAAGCATTTCCTACCAGCACCGGCCTCGGGGACGTTTTCATTCACGGCCAGTCCGGGAATTGGACACAGATCTGATTTAGACACGATCACTCCGGTGACCACATCGTCAGTCGGAACGCCGAGAATTTTGACCCCCTGCGACTATGACATTCGGGCCGGAAGTGTCTGGAGGTCGGCACTGTGGCGTGTTTTCTTGTAAAATGTTACCTCCGAAACGGCTCACGTCGATTACATACAGCAGGCTGCTGAGGTTCAGGACGCGTGGGGTACATTTATGTTAGATACGGGTATAGGGTTCACGCAGGCCGGGGTTACTCGCGTCAACGACTTTCCATTCGCACGTACGTCTGGGCCATCCTCGGCGCACAGAAGCAAACTCGCAGTTCTATACTGGGCACGGGGGGAACGGCTTTTGATGCACAAAAACAATTCTTGGCACTTGTAGAGGACGCCATCTCAGCTAGGGTGGACCTGGAGAAGGCGATCCAGAATTATCAAGACGTTTTACAGAATGCCAGCACCCCAGTAGACTATGTATTTGGAATAGGTCTTTATATGGCGCCGAGCAATATGATACTACGAGACGACCCGGTTGACGGTTACAATAATCAGATCGTAATCGCCACCAATGCCAATCAAAAAATCGGCCACAACGGTAACGTGAACACGGATATTCATCAAGCGCACCCCCAACATGATCGGGTTCAACAGTGGAACCGATTTCATAAAACACAAAATGGATACACCTCCCCCAATTCGTAAATTGGACACACAATCGAACCCAGTACCCAATTCGTAAATTGGATGCACCATCGAGTTCCATCAACAGACCAATCGCGATTGGAGAAACACCAATCATCAACACCAATCGCAGATTGGGTGAAATTGGAAGCACAACACACGAGGAGGAGAAATTAGGGCTCGTCATCACCCTCGTGGCGATCGGATTATTTACGCTTTGGTTGTAGGAACTCTCTGGCGAAGAATAGTAGGAGACCGGCGATTGTCACGATTAAAGCCCAAGTATTTTTGGCTAGCCATCCGGCCGTTTTTGATAATATAGATAGCAAGTAAGAAACGATACTTCCAATCAGTCCAGGTAGTGCGGCAGCCGCCTTTCTTGCTAATTTAGCCAGGAGATTGGCGAGGGCTTTTAGTTGTTTTTTTATCCATTCTTTTACCCCACCAGATGGTGCTGGTGCTGGTGCTGGAGCTGGTGCTGGTGCTGGAGCGGGTGCTGGTGCAGCACCAGCATTGACAGCTACAAATAGAGACGATATAGATAGAATTAGGGTCGATATGATCATGGTGAAAGCCGCGATGACGGTTATTATTGTGACGCCCTTCTCTCTGAACAGAGTGCGAATACGCGCACCGAGTGTAGTGTCCTCGTGCAGGACCCTCGAGATTGTTTCGCGGCTCCGACTTAATTGACCGGAAAGCGTCTCACGGTTAGTTGAAGCAGCCTCCAATCGAGCTTCTCTTTCGTCACGCAACGACCGCAGGAGTTTGTTGATCCGCTCGGTAGATTCTCTATCGCCCCGTGCTTCCTTTATTTTTCTTTCTTCTAGCGATATGTTTGTCCAGCGTTGAGAGTTTGGAGAGGTTATTGACTAGTTCGCCCCGAGTTGTTTGCAGAACCTTATCGAGTCCCCGGAGTTCGCGAAGAGGTAACGGTGGGTCAAACTTCGTGCCGTTTATTTCGGTTGACCGTGGTTTCAATCGTGTTAATAGCGTCGGTGGCTACGCGAGGGATCTCGCTGAGCTCGATCGTTTCTATAGTGGCGGCGTCTTCTCCAGCGTTTCGTCGGTAGACTGTAGGGTTTTTACCATTTTTTGTAGGCAGCGGCGCCTGAATGTCGTCGAGCACTCCGAGAGCTCGAGCGAGTAGTGCTCCATATCGCTTCAATGAAGAGGGGCTGAGGAACTTGTTTGGGTGGTTCTTGTACGTCAGCAACTTCCAGGTATTACCCCATTTAACCCACAGGTCTCCTCTTTTAGTGCTGCGAAATTCCAACGCGGCATTGATGCCGTGTTTAGACACTATACTCTCCCACCGTTTCACCAGAGCATCCGTTACCTCGATAGACGCCAGCTCATTCTTGGATATCCCCTCAGGAATCTTGGCACCACCCGCCCATGCCGGAGTTTTGGATTTGGCCTCCCACGTTTCGAAATGTGTACTCGCATCGGGCGGGTACTCTATGAAGGATCGTTTCGTCCTCATTATCAGCGTCCAAGTCCTCTACCGCGGCTAAATGGATAGGTATCATCAACATAATCATCATCATTGAGGTAGTCATCAACGTCCACGCCCTCTCCGCGGCTATATGGATAGGTATCATCAACATAATCATCATCATCGAGGTAATCTTCTCGGTCGCCCGTAGTGCGATCGAATTCGTCCATGCCAATATCGAGACCAGCCATCTTTAATAATTATTATTATTATATTAAAGACAAAACAATACAGGTTTAATAGTTTCAATAAAATTAATTATGTCTTCGAGTCAATACGGTCGCAAACTCAATCCATACCGCAGACTGCGTGAGCCCCTCGGGGCAAAAGGCGTGAGACAGAGTGTCGTTATTACGAACAACCCATCGACGATCGACCAGAACCAGCAGCTCTTAGTCCGCTTCCCCAACCTCGGAACTCACGACGTCATTGTGCCGGGTACTGTTCGCCTCGCTTTCACTATTTCGCTAACGTCGACGGACGCGGACCGAACCGTCGTTCAGAACCTGGGTCGCGCCATCGTCAAGAAGACCATGATAAAGATTTCTGGTAATGAGGTGATGTCGATCGACGACAGCGACGTCTACCATTGCTATCAGGACCTGTGGAAGACGTCACACGAGCTTGAAAACTGTCTATCAAGGTATTGACACCAGCAAAAATAAGAACGTAACCAAACTTAGAATCGGGGCTGCTAACAAGGTAGATAACAACGCTAGTGACAACGCGGTCGCGGGCGCTTACGGCAACCGCTTCTACATCCCGCTCGACTTTGAGTTGCTGGAGAGTCACATGCCCTACTATCAGAGCGCTTTGGCTGACCGCCTCGAATACGAACTAACGTTCAACGACTACGGCCGAGTTATCATAGCCAGCGACATGTTATCGACGTATACGATCGATATTGTTTCGCTGGAGTACGACATGGTCACGATGCCCGAACTCGCGCGATTGATCAGAACCCAGTACGCCGGGCGCGTTGCCCATACTTTACGACCGAGTTCTTCGCCATCGCAAGATGACGAAAGACAAAGGCGACACATTGTGGAATATTAACGTCAACGTTACCCGCCCTCCGCTCGATGAAAGGTATACTGATGTTGTTCGAGGAGGGCTGGGGGTAGCGCTCGGTGTTAGAAAAACCGACAGATTCTATAACCCCAAAACACGAAGGTAGAGGTGACGATCGAGGGAGTCCCCAATCAACTCTACAGCGCGGGTCTTCGCGCGCACCAGCAGTGGGACGAAGTAAGAAAGCAGTTTGCTGCCGGCTCTAAGCGCTCTCCGGAGGTTGCAGCAGTTGCCAAAGACCTGCATCTCTCGGCCGTCTCCCTCGCGGAGTTCCTGAATACCAAATACGCGTTATGGCTAGACATGCGAGCCAGCGACGATGACCAAATACACGGTAGTGGACGCCAAGTTGAGAACGCTAGTGAGGGTGTGACGATCCAGATAACCAAAGAGGCGGACGGAGCCGGGCCATTGAACGTGTACTTATATATAATTACAGACGCACAACTCCAACATCGAAGATGGTCGATACGTATCAGCGATCTACTGATTTAATAAAAAAATCATCTAACGATTTATTAATACATAATTCTAAAGAAAAAATTAAGAAATCTAGCAATCAATACCAATTCACGATTGGAGATGCTCACTCTGCCATAATATGTGGGCAGACAGGATGTGGAAAACGGTTTTCATCCTCGACTTGCTCGAGGAGTCCTACCGCGATGCCTTTCGTCACATTGTGATCCTGTGTCCCACTGTGCGGCACAACGATACTTATCAGCGGCGCCTGTGGATATGGACCGACCCTGAGGTATACGTTATTGACCCGGGTGATAGGCTTCACGATTGGTTGCGTGGTTTATACCAAAGATTCCAGGGTGAGCCCACCCTATATGTGATTGACGATTGCTCGGCCAAGGCGGCGATGACCAAAAAGAAGGACATGCTCTCTGAGCTCGCATTTTCTGGCCGCCATGCGAGGCAAAGCGTATGGATCTCCACTCAAAAATACAACGCCGTCCTCAAGGATCTGCGCGAGCAAACGAAATGGGTCGCCCTCTTTCACTGCAAGGACCGAGACTCATTCGATGACTGTCTTCGAGAGAATGACGTTATCCCAACGCGCGAGGAGCGCCTGGAGGTTCGACAGATGCTTTCCGAAACTAAGCACGCCAAGCTTCTGCTAAAGACTGATCAACCAACTGCTTATAAAGTTATCAATTAATTAATAATTTTGAAAAAATTAGGAAAATTACAAAGTAATAAGCTATTGCAATGCTTAACAATGCTTAGCAATTGCTGAACAATGCTTAGCAATTGCTGAACAATGCTGAACAAATACTGAAC